>JANDKE010000300.1:0-28589 GCA_027627275.1 Coprinellus aureogranulatus
GGACCCAGAGACGGAAACCGAGCTCCCTTCCAGCGGTCGCGCAGGCCCGCTCCTCGCGTCTCCACACAAAATCGCCCTCCCACAAGCATCCAGGCCACAGAGGAATCCATTTCTGCTGCCGAAGCGGCTGAACTCTTCGTTGCGCTTGATTCCCCCAACCAACCGGGTCCCACACCTGTTTCTCAAAATCTCGGCGACATCTTCCCCAGCCAACCTCTCGCTAGGATTGCTGACGGCAAGTCGCATTTTGGAAGGGTTCCGAGGCGGTTTACAGGCGACTACTCCTCATACGTGCCTGCCCCCACCAAGGACCTCTACTCTACTCCAGTTAACCAACTACCAATCCGCACCCAACTGGCTCTGGCCGCAGTGCAGAACAAGGGCATGAGTCTCAACCAAAGGAAGGTGTTGGCAGATACCGTAGCTAAGGCTGTTGGAGAAGTACGAGCATGAAACAGACAGCAGGCATATAATTATACTGGCTGTTCATCTTTACATTGAGAGTGCATTGTCACAAAGGCTATATACAGGGCAATCGTTCATAATTTAGAGAGTATTAATATATGTGGTGACGAGTTAGGGGCTAGACGCGGAACGCGTCGAGGCGCGTGATTTCGAGGCCGCCATCATTCGGGTTAGGATTTCATAGTCTACAGTTCATCTTGTACCGTACCACGACGATCTACGAAGGAGTCGCCGCTCGTTGGCCTTCCGAGCATACAGCGATTTCCGTCTTCACATATACTTCAGTTACAAATTGTCGTCGCTTTCGGATTCTGGCTGAGGGGCGATGCGGCGTCTGGTAGCCACCCTCGACACTGGCGTGGCATCCCTTGTCGTCAAATTGGAGACATCCCGGCTTTCAATTGAGGATAGTGGCAGAAGATCAGGTATGGCCTTGACGTGCTCCTCTGACTCGAGATAGCTGTCCTCCAACTCAGACCCATCAGGCTGCAAACCCGTCATCCTGGGTACATCTTCCAAGATGTCCTCCGGAAGCTCGTAGTAGTACAGATCGTCCTTTTTCAGGATTTCAGGAAGCTTGGCACCCCACGCATCAGTGTGGCGCCCCTTCTTGTGCCTCGTAGTACCACGTCGGGCGGCTTGCAGGATGAGAGGCTCCGGCTTGGGCCTGGTCATGCCAGCCCTTGGTACACTGCCGCCCCTAGCGGTGCTGCCCTTGATGACACTCAGGCTGCCACCCCTTGCCCCCCTTGTGCGGCCTCTCCGACCCCGGCTCGTGGCTGATACGTAGCTAATGGAGGCTTCTGGAGTTGGAGAAGGGAGCTTCGTATCTATCGAAGGGCTCGAATAGAAGGCGAACCCGTTGTGACGAAGGGGGAAGGAGAAGGCGCCGACACAGTTGGAGCCTCAGACTTGACTTCTAATTGAAGCTCTTCTGGAGGCGGCGCTCGCTCTGGAGGCGCTTCCGTCAGTGCTTCGGATGCTGGAGCGGGGGGTGCCTCAGGCAATGCCTCAGCTGTAGATTCGGTTGACTGCCCGGAGGCTACCTCCAATGGTGGTTCCGGTACCGGTTCAGGCGACGCTTCGGAAGGTGGCTCGGGTAGCGCTTCAGGAGAGACTTCGTAGGGCGGTTCGGGTGTCGCCGCAGGCGAAGATTCGGGAGCGGCCTGGATTTGTTCGGGCAGCGCCTCAGGCATTGGCTCTTCGGGAATGTCTTCGGACGGCACTTGGGGAGGAACTTCTTGTGAATGTTCTTGTGTCTCCTCTGGTAGCTCCCTTGGCAAAGCGTCCGGTATTGGTTCAGCTAGTGGTTCAGATGAGGCGTCTGGTGCAGGTTCAGGGAGGGCTTCAGGGGAAGCTTCTTTGACGGGTTCAGGCGGTGTCTCGAGCAACGACTCAGGCGCTGGCCCTAGCACTGCCTCGAGGTGCGGCGCGGGTGACGACTCCCGAACAGCTTCGGATGTCTTTTCCTCTGCCAACTCGTCTGATGATAGCGACGCGATGGGTGGTAGGGAAGGTGCTCTTCGAGGTGAGGTTGTAGGAGGTATTGGTGAAGGCGCCCTTGTCTGGGATGTAGGGCGAGGAGGAGATGAAGGATATGTATTAGACTTTAGTGCGTCTGTCTGGCTTGGTCGGTTGACTTCTTCACTTTTTTCTTTTTCTCCGTATCGTGGATATACCCCCATGTGCGTTGTGGCTTTACCTGAATCGGATACCTCGTGGTCAACACGCTCGTCGACTCTCTTTTGACTGCCTTTGTCGTCGTATCTCAGCCCTTGCACGAGAGGGTGATCCACCGCTCGCGACTACTGATCCGCTTCAGAAACGAATATCCAGCTCCCATCTCTCCCGGCTATCCCTATGGACGATACACGTTGCTCATCGGTCGGTGCTTCAAGTTCTCTACCTTCCGTACGCATCTCCCATCCTCCCGTCCTCTCGCTGAAAGTGGACTACCCCACACCCTCTGTGACGGGTTTCGCTATCGATATCGACGTCACAACGGCGTTAATGATCGTGAGTCCTCTGTCACCTCATTCACTTGGAATTCGGGAATAATCCTTGAGCTATTGTGATAGGAAAGAACCAGGTAAACGCTGCGTGGCGAGAACTCTGCGCTGCCCAGCACTCGCCGGAGGTCGTCCCGCTCTCTAGTACCGCGTCCGTTGAGACGTTGAGTAGCAGATATATTCACGGTATCGTCGTACTGAAGGTGCGCTATATACTGGGTGGGCTTCACAGGCAGAAGGCTCACACAGTCTTCATATACGTAGGTGGAAGAATCTGTACATCGCGTCCCTCGAGATCTACTAGGAGGAGACTCGCTCTCAGATGTTCTTGTAAGCCATCTTCTCGGTACCCGCCGACCTCAACGCGGAATGGACCTCCGAGTCGAAGCCTATCGTCTTATCTGGGTGCGCCGACTTCGAGTTCGCCAGTCTGCTGGACGTTCTTAGTGGGCTATGGTAAGTGCTTGCATCTTCCATCGCCAAGTCCCCGGTTCCGATTCAGGACATATTCGAGGATGATGAAGCGACTTGGATCAACGTTGTAGGTGCGTGTTATGCTGGGTGGAATTCACGGGCAGAATGCTCACACAGTCTTCATATATGCAGGTGGAAGAAGCTATACATCACGTACCTCTGGATCTACTGGAGCCTCGCTCTCAAACATTCAAAGAGATGTTCTTCCCACCCAACGCGGAATGGACCTCCGAGTCGAAGCCTATCGTCGTATCTGGGTGCGCCGACTTCGAGTTCACCAGTCTATTGGACGTTCTTAGCGGGCCAAGGTGAGCGCGTGTACCTTCCATCACCAATCCTCTGGCTCTGATTCAGGTCATATTCGAGGAGGATGAAGCGACTTGGATCAAACATTCTTCTCTTGACACGAGGCTCGTCGTCATACCGTTACTTGTATCGGTACGTTTGTTGCTCCACGCTCTGCCATTTAAATTTCCTTCATGCGCTTGCCCTCGAGTTCCAGTTTCCCATCGGCTGGGGGGTGAATTGCGTTTGGGATGGAAGTCGAGCTGCGCTTCGGCGCGTTCATATCGACGTTATGTATTGGACTTCATGCACTCACTTCTCTTCGGATATGAGGGTAGCCACTGATACAGGCAGTAGGCTTTGATACGGTAATAGAAGGGCTCGCCTCATGGCAGGTCATGGGGTTGAATCGGCGTTCTCCAATCGGTGGAAGCCGATCGGTCTTCCGTCCACCCACACCTTCCTACCACAACCTTCGATGGCAAGCAGTATTGACGAGCGAGTCCATGAGTGTTCGCGAGGATGGCTCTATAAGCCTGAAGATCTTGTCTACTTGAAGGTACGGTTGCTTCACGATGGTCATTCGTTCGCTGATCCCGTATCATCGATAAATTCACTCAGGTCGAGGATGCGGTTTTTTGTCTACCCAGGCCACGTCTTCAAGAGCTTTCTCAAGTCTTTCGCGATCTATTCTCCCTCCCTCAAGGCCCAGACGCGGAGGGTAGGTCCTATGACGCGCCCATAATCATACCCGACTGCAAGAAAAAGGAATTTGAAGCCTTTGTGAAGCTGTTGTTGGCGCCCATGTAAGTCGGCTAACAAATTTGTGTCCTCAGTGATGAAATGGTGGGACAGGATTGTTAAACTCGGGACTGTCTCTTTCGGACGCGATGACTGGGTTTCGATTCTGAGGCTCGCTACCATGTGGGATATGCCAGAGGTGCGTGTACCGTGATCTTTCAGTATAGCAGCGCACGCTCAATGCCCATGTCTGACGCCCCAGGTCAAGACCGAAGCCATATATAGGCTAGAACACGGATACCCGTCCCTAACTCCCGAGGACAAGGTTCTCCTGGGTCAACGCTATGGCGTTTCTCGATGGTCGTTCGACGGATACTGCTTCTACGCTACTGGTGCATACGAGTCTGTAGACTGGCTTGGAGCAAAATTCGGATGGGAGACAGCGGCGCGGATTGCGCATGCGGCTTGCTTAGCCACCGAGGCAGCCAAGGGGAAGCCTCTGGAACTCCCAATTCAAGAGGTAAAGCCGTCTTGCCTTGAACGACAACCTCGGTCTTTCGAAACCCAATTTGGAAGCCACCCCGTTCAGATTAATCCAACGGTTGGCAAGCGTGTTGGTGTCAGGCGGAACAATATCGATCTTACGCTACGGTTGGAATGGGTGCCTGGGGTCAAGGGGCAGCCAGCATGGTGGGCCGCCCCTGCTGATCGAATCCAACTTGAAAAGCCCAGGGGAGAAGCATCCCTGACAGACCAAGGGTATGAGATCGATTTGACCGGCCCGATAGAAAAGGTGGCGATTTGCGCGTATGAGATCGAAAAGTTTGTGAGACAGGTTTTTCAATGAACTCAGTAGTTAGTTCGATAGCCCGTTTCATTCTTAGTTTGACAGACCTGTCGATTATTAGGACATCTGAACGAGACCGTAGTGCCATCTCCTACCGCCGGAGGCCCGAGCCAGTATTTTCCGGCTTCCTTTCCACCTTATTGCTTACAAAGACGTAGGTGTTCGGGCACGGCGTCCGCTTTGTGACTGCGTGACGAGGCTCGACCTTTCTTCCTCCCTCCTCCCTGGTATCGACCATATCGCTCCATACCGGCTGCATCAAGGGGTGTGGCGAACAGCAACAATATCAGCTCATGATATGGCGTCACCGTCTCTGGTATTGAAGGTGAGTGCCAGTGACTGGTGACCTCGTACAATGTCAGCGTCGGAACGCGCTCACGTCGCAATCACGAATGATAGGCAGAGGGACTGTTGTATCACGTCCCAGCTGAGAGGGAAGGAGATTGGGCCCATGTACTCCATGGGATTGCTCCGATATGCAGCGGTGCGGCCGGGCATGATATACCAATGGATGGCGGGCCCAGCGTTAGGGTCCTCTCAGACTGCAAGCCGGAAGATTTCGAAAGCCTTAAAGCTTTCGTTGAGGGGTCTCGGTGAGCCGCTATGTTCTCAGCTATATCTCAGTTTTCTAAATTACGTTAGGCTCTCTCCCTTGACCGATGAGCAATGGATTTCCATTTTACGTCTCGCTACGGCGTGGACACATCAAGAGGTAAGAGCACGTCCCGCTTCTCGAGAAACAAGCCCCAGTATCTCACCGATTGTCCCATCGCACAAAGTTGCGGAGCATAGCGATAGAGCGGTTATCCAAGCGCTTAACCAACCCTTTGGATTTACTGCGGTTTGGGCTGCAATACAAAATCAAGGCCTGGATTCTAGAAGGATGCTCCCGGCTGACCCAGCCAGGGAAGTACGTCGGTATACAAGAAATGGGAGAGGCAATTGGGTGGAAATCGGCTGCGCGAGTAGCGGAGATTTCCAGACTGACCAGCGAGCTCTCAAAGCACGAACCGGTTGTCATCCCCAGGACGACGCTCGTTTGCTCAGCTTGCGGGCATTTATCATACACAACGGAGAAGACCCCGCAGAACAGGCTGGTGTACTCCGTATATCCGACCAAGGTGGGGAACGAAGAAGTGGCGTTTGATTCGACAGTGGTAACTGGCTTGAAGCCCTTCGAAGACAGCCGGTGGGGGCGTGAGAAAGGGTGGTCCTGCGGACAGTGTGAATCTTGGTACTCATATCCGGCTTCCTTCCAAGAGAGTCCTGTCGAAACTCTTCCCCTGCGCATCGTGCTGTCTGATCTTCTTCCGGGCGGTTATACCGATAATCACGATATCATATTACATGCCTTCGCCGAGGAGCTGAGCGATGCGTATTGACCAGCTATAATTTCGATACTGGATTTATTTCGCAACTTACCTCCTCTACTTTCTGTGCTCTGAAGTGTTTATTATGGTTTGCCCCAGTTCTCTGGCTGTATCGTACCAGCCCTGTTAGTATGCGTTGCTTCGCCGAATATGCTCCAGATAGACGTAAGGCGGGCTTTCAATAGAATTTAGCGCTGGCCCGAGCCCGAAGCGGCAAATTTACGTCAAGATCTTTGTTGGCTCCTACCATCACCATGCCCGTCGACGACGCCGCAGCATCCCCCACCAGCGTTGAGTTCCGAGACGAACTCGTCTTTGTGAAGGTGCATAGGGACCAGTATAACCCAATCTTGCGAGTACACCACAAACGGGCGTACTGATCCACAATAAGGTCGAGGATACCGTGCACTGTGTTGCCAAAAGCGACCTCACTCGATGGGGTGGAGTCTTCAAGGATATGTTCGAGCTGCCTCAAGGCTCTGAATCCGAAGGAACATCTGAAGCAAACCCCATCGCCCTGGCTGATTGTACCAACGCGGAATTCGAGGCCCTCATGGAAGTTATAGCGGAAAGCAGGTGAGCAGGCTTCGTCGTGGCTATGGTCGGTGTAGAGAGGATTACGCTGGGCTCACGCACCATAACAGGCCATTAAATGGACTAGACATGACCAAGGGCCAGTGGATCTCTGTTTTGAAGTTATCCACCAGATGGGATATGGATAAAGTGAGGAACCTGTCTGGAGCAGCGACTCGGACCACAAACCCATCCTGACGAAATTTCCTAAACAGGTGCGCGTCTTGGCAATAGCCAAGTTAGGGTCCCTCCATTTGACCTCGAAGGAGAAGTTTCAACTGGGATCGGACCATAGAGTCATGTCCCTCTTCGTCGATGGGTGTGCGGCCTTCACCGTGAGGGAGTACGACTCGGAAGCACTGAACGATCTCGCGCATTCCCTTGGTTGGGACTTCGCAGCGCGTATTATGTGGATAGTGACGTCCGGGGGCAATGTACTCAACGACCAAGTAGGCTTCCGCACCGACACACTGAAGTGCCAGCAGTGTTCTGCAGCTCTCGTCGTACGCGAGAGTAGCGAGCCCGTTCCTCGGGCGATTCAAGTTCAGATGAACCACGCTCCTCAGATCGCTCCGCATCCGCTGCAATACCAACAACCACCTCTGCTGCAGTCTCAGCCCCAACAGCAACACCAGCACCCACAGGCTCAGGCCTTCCATGCAGTGTTGAACCCTCCGATCCCACAACCGATCCCCAACCATCTGCAACAGCAGCTGCACTTAACTCACATGCAGCAGACGGCGATGCACTACCATCTCGGGAAGCAGTCTCTCTTGTTGACATTCAGATGCCCAACGCCATCCTGCAGCGGCGTCCTGGATGCCAGTGATATTAGAATTGATGCTTCTGCTACTGCATCCAGGTTAGCAGAGGGGGATGTCCTTGACTTCATTGAAAAGGCGTTCTCAGATAAGATGAAGGATATGTACTGAACGAATTATGACTCCCAGCGATGGCGTTGTACTGTAAATGGTTTCCTTTTGCATGATCTATGAGTCTTCATAACAAACTGGCGTCGTATCGCGTACAACCTTGGGAAATGAGGTCCGATTGACCCGATCCCGAGCCAATCTTTGTCACTTTGTGACCCAAGGTCACAGTCACACTTCCAGCTTGTTTCTCAACCACCACTACTCGGTGATACCATGTCCGCCACAAGAGATGGTGAAGGTGGATTGAAGAGAGGGAGGTTCTTCTACGAACTTGTTACCCTGAAGGTCAGTCTCAATCCACCCATGTCTCTTGGATTGGTCTGAGAGCGTAGTGCAGGTCGACAATAAGTTGTACCAAATACGGAAGGATCGCCTCGAGAAACCGTCTGAATACTTCCGTAAACGTTTTGTAACGCACGAATCCGACGGTTCGGGTGGGAGGTCGAAGGATCCGATCGAAGTTCCTGGGTGCACCAGGGCAGAGTTCGAAAGCTTGCTGACTTTTCTCAATTCACAATCGTTAGTTTACAGCTACTGCAAGCGATCGGTCCACTGAAACAGCACCTCAATAGCGATCTCACAGGACCATTGGACCTTTCAAAGGAACAATGGATCTCGATCCTCAAGCTGAGCACGCTGTGGGGCATGCATGCGGTGAGCACCAATCCATAAGCTATTCGTTGCCACTATAGCACTAAACCGGAAAAATAAAGGCGAGGGGTACGGCTCTTACGGAGTTAGATGCCCTCGGCTTGACTGCAGCTGAAAATGCTATCCTGGGCATGCAGTACGCCGTACCGCACATATTTGTCGAAGGCTGTGTGGCACTCGTGACATCTGGATTCGAGGCGGAGGAACTGGACCACCTGGGAGCTTCGTTAGGGTGGGCGACTGTCGCTCGACTACTCATGGTAAAGAATTCGACCAGGGAGAAGTCTGTCTCTCTCCCTCTGGATAAATTCAAGTGTCTGCAATGTTCGCGAAGCCTGGTTGTCACGCAAAGCAGCCAGGAGGAGCCTGGTTATCCCGAGATACCAACGCCATCTACGTCGAGATCCTATCCATCTAATCCCAGGTCCAGTTTCGTCTATAATGATATACATGGTATTTATCAGTGTCACATGCTAACATAACCCACATGTATACTAACATCCGTCAGCGCAAACAGCCCCGATAACACAAAACTGGGCATCGACGTCCACGCTGGGGTCACGGCAACGCATGTTCTTTGGTCCTTCGAATTACCAGGGCCATCGGCTTAATCAAGATTTCGTCGATCCAGCGCTGGACTTTTCTCACATGCTGTCGGAGCTGCCTGACGCTGGGCCCATGTTTCATACTCCAAAGACTTCGGTCACCTTGAAGCTGACATGCCCGACTCCGATGTGTAAGGGCGCTTCCAGTGCTAGCGGCGTCTCACTTGACCGGATAGCTCTTGGGGTCAATGAAGATGTACAGGCCACGGTTCAACGAGTCTTCGCTGAGGAGATAGATAACATGTTCTGAAGACATTTCTATTAGTACCAATGCGAAATGGCTCCATTGTCTGGCGACAAGCAGTTCAGTACAGAACTTACCACGGATACCAAATTGAACGGTGACTTGAGATTATGATCCGTTAGTGCTACTCTGACCCACAGATGTGATACTGCGGTGGTTGCGGGGCTCAACCACCCCGAGTCAGCGCGGGCGCTATCGGGCGATAATAGGGGCATCTCGGCCCTGTGAATGCTTACAGTACTCCTCTTCGACGAGACTGGGCTCGAGACAATCACTCGAACTCCGACGCTGGATGCCTCTTCTTCTGAAACAGTCTCTGGTACCGAAACGTAGCTCCTTGTAGACCTATCTGATAAGTTCTTGATTGACGCCCAAGTTCGATGGTGCTCGTCAACGCGCGCATCTCTCGTAGGACCAACGATTGGCGCGTCCCCCACAACAGACGCATGCCTCACATCTTCTGGAACTGGATGCTTTGTTCAAGGAGAGAATGCGGCGGTCTGGCCCCTATCCGAGGGGCCTGCTTGCAAAGGACTATTGATACCGCAGATCTCTAAGATCGCGTAATGCTGTGCCTTCGATAAGACAAAGGTCACAACGCCGGATTCTCGTCCGTCTTTCTCCTCAACCACCAGCACGAATGCCGGCGCTATGAACCCGTTGGAACGATATCCGTGAGTGGTACCCGTTAACTCTAAGCAAAAGCGATTGCGGCTGAATGTCTCCAGTGGCTGTATCGGCAGTACTCCAGGAGTGCCACTCTTCGCCTGCTTCAACTCCCGCGCGGAACTCCGTGAAGCACGACTGCACGGCCCACTGGAGGCTGGGATCCACGGAAGCCACGATACTGGTGCTTTCTCCGTGGTAGTGTGAGCCCATATTCATTTGGAACATGCCCTCGAGTATGACATCCTCGTCCAAGTGCAGGATCTTACGAAGACGAGGATCATGGGGATTATATGTGCGTCCAAATCCTACCATGCACTACGCTGCTTCAATATTCTATAGATATTACACAGGGCAAGGCAAGTACCTCCGATAACGGAAGTCCATATAGGAGTCAACCGTACCTCAGGCGGCCAGAATAGAACCACCAAGGAACAATATGACGATCAAACATGGACAAGGGGTAATGCTGCACTGAGGGTGCGTGTTACACTCATAGCAGCCAAATTGTGGAGCTAAATATTAGAGACCAGCGGTCTCAGTACATTGGAAACCCTGTCCGGGTGATCAGGTCGTCTGCGCTGGACTCTGAATACGCACCAACGTCCCCGCCAGGCGGCAATGCGGTGTATGCAAACCATGGTTAGGTGCGCGACTCTCGCTGACGACGTGATGATAGATATCGATATGATGGCCTTTACCGAGTGACGAGAGCCGAAGAAGTGACCGGAACGACAGGGTTTAGGCTCTGTCGGTTCCAGTTGGACGTGTGTACCACCTCCCCTCACCGTTACAACAGAAGCTGATCGTTTAGTAGCGCATCCCTGGACAAGCACCTATACCGATGAGATCGTCCATGCATTCCGCCATTCAAAATAGGGGAGTACTTAGCAACCCCGTATCTCCTGTGATCCCTGGCCCCACCTTGATTCCGCTCGGAGCACAATTGAGGGCAAGGAGAAGGAATAGTGCGCCTGAGAGGAACCGCTTCCCCGCCAAATTTGAAGGAGGATTTGGGAAGCCTGATAATTCGAGGCACCCACCTCCAGGGTTTCGCTAAAGTGTAAATTCACTTCAGAATCGATCTCTGCTACCTCTATCTATTGATTTCCCGCCCTCCTGTCTCTATATCCTGTACTTCTCTGAGCCATCTATACGCTATGATTATTCAACTTGATTTCACGCAAATGACATTCTGGCCTAAGCTTTTGCAAAATTATGGAAAATCAGGCATACGAGAGAGAGAGAGAGAGTAGGCGACGTACGTAAAGCACATGTTATATGCATGCCTAAATACCGAAATGAATGTAAGGTACCCAAGCCAATAAACCTTCCTCGTCAATTCCAAGCTCTGCCCTCAACCCTCCCACAGCATAATGCAGAGCATCTGCGCCACTACCAGCATCCAACGCCGGGGTACCATGCACTGAACGCGATGCAAGAAGGGCCTGGTAGAAACTGCGAGCAATATCTGGGGCATACTGATCACGGATAGACCACATCGTAGCGACTACGCCTCGATAGCCAGCCGCAATCATACCAGCAGCAAGATGGACTGCCTCCTCCGATAGCTTCTCGTCCCCTTTACTGGTCTGGCATGCCGAAAGGAAGGCGATCTCTGCGTGTTTCAAATTGTTCTGGATGATTTGGTTGAGCTTCAGCGGGCCATCATGCAAGATGAATCCACTAGCGAGAGGTTCATCACGATCTTGGAACGCATGGCATGCAAAATGAACGCAGCTGAACAAGGGCAGATGATGCTCGACGTACGTCCTCGAGCTCTCCGTGCCATCAAGGTGGATTTGTCGAACTTGCTCCATGTCAAGAACATCTTGGACCTCTATCACCTCACGCAGTACGCCAGGTAGAGGTACCTGGCCTTCCGCGTTTGACTCAGTGACAATCAGTACGCCAGTATTTTGGGTGTCGCTTAGGACTTCCGGTGAGTGCAGCTTGTTTAAGAGCGTGCTGATGTTCGGAATATAGGAAGAGATTACGAAGTCATAAACAGCGTCCTTTTCGAGGAGATACGCTCCTGCGGCGTGCAGGGGAAGGAATGAAAGTGGGCCTGTCGGGCACCACCAGAGTCGTGGCAGTTGAGCCTTATCCTGTACGAGGTACCCAATCGCCTGAAGCACAGGATGTGCAACCGAATGCCACAGCTGTCTCAAGACATCCACTAGTTGAACCCCACTATCCCGCCTCATTTTGCGAAGTGCCCTCTCATCCGCTCCTTCCTGACCCTCCCAATTTGCAGCTCGGAAACGTACCCCTTCAGCACCTAGCAGCGTCCGGAGGTTGAGCACCATGGCATCAGCCCTCTCGAGAGTGAATTCGGGCAGAGGGATATGAAGTGGCACCTCCCATTCAGCGCGCAAGGCCAGAGCATCGCATCTATTTCCGTGGACATTGATAACGACGACGGTTCCGTTCGGCGGAAGGCGGCTCATGCACACGTTCATGGGAGCGACAAATTCCTCGAATCCTGGAAGGAGCTGCACCCGGGATATGACCGATTTCCATTCCATGGCCAACTCGACGTTTTCCGCACCAGCGTTGTCTGCACCATGTAATTTCTCTAGCGCCTGAGATACCGCGAGGAGGCGATCTGCCAATTGCTCGTCAACAGCGCGAAGGCGATCCACCGGGGTGCGCAAAGTGTTGAGTTGACTCCAAACGAGACATCTCCCTCTCTCCAACCATTCTAGAGCTTTGTCAAGTTCTCCAGCTTCCAACGCCGTCGCTGCAGCTGCACGAGAGAGATTAGATACCCGAGAAATATTTTGGTGACGACGGCTTCTGACTTGCTCCAGTCCAACGAAGAGAGATATTAGGGCGATTGCATGTTCATACCCCTCCAACGCCAGCCCGAGATCGAACGAACGTGCAGTTTCTGCCCACTTCTCGGCAGCAAGAAGCCTATGGGATGTCGAACCAAAGGCGATGGCACCCGTGCGATACGCGCAAACAGCTTCTCTGAGAGCCATCGCATCAGGAGGCACATCTCGCTTCCAGCTGCTAACCCATTCGTCCGCTGAGAGTGGCGCCATGTTCGGTGATGCCGCCGCCTCGAGACGCGAGAGGGCGACCGCTTCCTGTATGTTCTCCTGGAGGGTTTCGCCAACCAGCCTTCGATCTCCAGAGACAATCGAGCGTGTTGGAACCTCTATCGGCCCTTTGGGTTCTCCGAGGATCTCATTGAGCTCTCCACTAACACCGAAAGCCCTTCGTGCGTCGTTGAAATCCCCAGTGCTTTGGAATCGTAAATGAAAAGAGTGAGCCAAATCTCGGTACCATTGTGGAAGATAGGAGTGGTTCCTGGGAACCGTCTTCGTTACATGTTGTTGCACCCGTATCGCCTCCTCAATGTCTTCTGCGCCGTGAGTGGCTTTGTAGCNGGCTTGCAGTGACGCAGCAAGNCTCATCAAATGGTGGGGGAGCTTTGCGTGGCCCGCAGGAGCNACTTCGATTGCNTTGCGCTTGAACTTGACTGCAGCATGAGCGTCTTCGAGCTGGCCGGTGAATGCAAACTTCTCGTCGTGAGCGATCCCAAGGTCNTTCAACAAGGAAGGGAGGATAGGGTCTGTTGCCGCTGCTCTCGCNNCGGCCTTCTGGAACATGTCTATNGCAGCGTCGANNTCGCNAANTTCACNGTTCAGCNTGAATNGNTGCAANAAGACCAACCCNATATCNTCNATNACCTTCACAGCNTTNCCTCCCCNNTNCTCCAGTAACTCCACAGANTCTCNTGCCANNTNNATNGCCTGTTGTACGTCNAGCTTCTCCCCNGTTATTTTGGCACGCGATTCNAAAGCATCCGCGAGGTCNTTTACGCGTTTGCCGATNAGGTTGCTTCCTGNGGGCTCCAGTATCACCGCCTTCTGCAAGCAGGAGATTGACTCTTGTATCGATGTCAGATTCTCTGANTGTAGAAACTCGGTCTCCAGTGCGAANCCNAGAGTTTGNAGTCTNCTTGGAAGNTCGTGATGATCNGCGTCGGTGAGTTCGATGGATTGTNTGATNAGAGCAATGGCTTCNTNGAGTACCNNNGGGTCNTCCTTCTGATAGAANGAACATATCAGGATGCGTCCAANGTTATTCAGCAGNCTCGGGGAGAGTGAATGGTTCTTTGGNAGGAGACAGACCGCCCTTCTTGACGCAGCCACNGCCTTCGAGACNTCNCCTGCNCCGATAGACCTCTTATAGACGTTNAGGAGTGCCATTCCAAGCTCGTCAAGCATGATGGCNGTAGTTNGGNTATCTTGCGACTGTTCNGACAAGTNGATCGCCTCTTCGATTAGCCGGATTNCCTCCTCTCCATCCTCAAGGATCTCGCAAGCTTCCAAAAGGGCGTCGTATAACCGTCCCAGGTCGAAAACACGCTTCACGCGACTGGGGTCGCCGTTGGGGGTTTCGTCTACGGCCCGACGCCCGCACTTCAGTGCCTCCTCTAGAAAAGAGAGGTCGCGGGTGAAGTCGTAGGCCTTGGCAAGTGTCAAGGAGAGCGAATGGAGGATATGTGGTACGGCAAGAGACCCATTCGCTTCTGCAATTTGAAAGGCCTCGTCGATGGTGATCGATCGCGCCCAGGATCTCGTCGACGTGATTGGGAGATANGCTAANCNACANTCNCTGGCAATTTCCCAACGNGTTGTAGAGTGTCGGAATCNTGGGATCTTCATTNGGCGTGATGTCGATGGTANGCTGAATTGTCGATATGACATCTTNAACGCCNGATATATTCCAGGTAAGGTCGAACCTGTCCTGATATGCAACTGANAGAGAATCCAAGATGTCGGCTTGGCTGAGCGGATAAGCCTCGAGGTCCGAGCTCNTTATCGACATCCAGGCGTCAATGGCGTTTNGCAGAAGGTNCACATCCTTGGTCTCGTCGAAGAGGCGTCGAAAGTAATGCGCAGCAGCGTCGAGGATAGTNGGTGAAGGCACTGANGAATGGATCAGCAAATGGACNAGNCATACACACGCCATAACCCACTATTTGCCTGAGCCATNGATGGTGCTATATGGGATGATAGAGTCCACTTCATATAGAACGANTCTCCGCCAGGCGGCGTCTCCNNCTCTCCTATTCGGTCNTCCATACCATGTGAGACTCCCTCAAGAGCGATGGAGGTATGGCCNATAGGATTGCAACNCCCGTCNAGGACGGTCAGCCAAATGCGCTNNGAACCGGTNTCNCTGCGTATNNAACACANGTCAGTTATGGCAACTTCAGTCCGAATCGCAGNANNTGCNTNAAAGCTCACAGTTNGGCGTAAACATCCTTGGACGANAGTGTNTCNGGGGAANATTGCTCCAGTGAGAGCAGTTGCCAGTCCCCTGCANTCGAATGAACTACGAGCAGCGGTGGGAGTCCGNGTTGCTCTGNCNNTATGGGAAACCCTTCTCCCCGAGTGCGCGTTAATTGAACNCCTGAAAACCNNAACCCGGTAAGCTCGNGTCAAATCGTGCNANAGAGAAGAGACNCNTCACCTTGTAGGTACATCACAATGTTNNATNGTCNCGTAGAAAGGNGTGGAAGCAAGAANCTAAAAGGAAAAAAAAANGGAGNNGCGGAGGAAAAGCGGGACAGGCNCTCCAGAANANNAGCTTATNTATGGAGGCACAACAGNNCGAGCTGTNNNCNTGNGCCTNCTTGACTCGNAGCCCGTGNTNATCGCNNTNANTANAGNNGTAAGNGCCAGGNCTCGNCTCANGCCCNGTATCCTTTGACAGNTNAAANGCCGATGCAATGCAGAGCAGCACNTTGCAGGCACGCGTTGAGCGCTCTACCACCGTCGGCACGTTCCACCAGACNTTCAGCGGAAGCTATGGNCGNGGAANTCCANNGCNGTGGAAGCCCACCGCGCTCGGATATATCGCAACAGCGTCCAAGGAAGTGAGATAAGACAAGTGAAACAGAGAAAAGCACAAAGAGAGTAGTGTCTGATACAATTACAAACCCTATGATACAACACCGCAAACTGAAATTCCGCGTTCACGAGTCTTGATAGAATACAAGCGTCGCCGGGCTCCTACAATCACGAAAGCCACAGTCAGCACCGGCCCTGGAAGTAAGCAACTGGAACAACGCGCGACCGACGTACCTCTTTTCCACCCCATTCTCCATCCACAGCATCTGAGCCTTCAGTTCCGCCGAATTGAACTTCAGAACGACCCAATACTTGACGGTATAGTACGTTCCTCCACCATTCTTCCGAGTCTCTGGCGTTAACGGGAGATGTGAGAGGTCAGTCTCGATAGAACAGAGCTTGCGGAAGTTGTCTGTAGGGAGATGGGTCAACGACACGTTCAGATGAGAAGAGGCGGAGATGAAGGACCGGAGCAGGGACACAGGCTAACGTGGTTGCGAGGAGAGAAAGATAAACGTACTCGGATCCATATCGAAGAACCTTGGGTTATCCAGGCGTCCCTTGTAGCAGTGCACGTCGAACGCAACGCTCGTGAGCTGAGCCTTGGTATCCACCTCTCGCCAAAGGTTGATCTTCACTTCGTTGTCATCCGACACACGGGTACCCTTGACCCTGTCGTCAGTCACGCATTCTGTGGGGTAAACGATGGAAGGTAGGACGCACTTTCTTCAGCATAGCAGCGAAGCCACAAGGGACGAGCTTCCTCCCACTTGGACGGACGAGGATCTGGCTAGCACGGCGCTGGTGCTCAGCGTCCTTGGCGTTGTATTCAACCTGAAGACTCCTCTGAGCAAAGAGCTACGCCCGATATCAGGCAAGGAGACGTACGTTCTGCAATGTTCCATAGCTGTACTTCGCAATGCGGGCCTGGACTTGAGAGGAGAGGTGGAATGCAACTGCACCATCCGACACTGCTTTATTCCTGTGGATGTAGAAGATCAGTGAACCTTTCGACCGATGGTTAGAACGATGATGAACGGATTTGTCACGACCAGGGCTGCACATCAAGTCAGAGATGCATCAGGAGCGTGTGCAAGGCACGAAAGGTACAGAGGTCCCACGTCGGGATGAAATAGGTGATCGAAATGAGAGGAAAGAGAATACGTACACGTATAGCTCGGGCCTGACCACTTTCAAGCCTTGGGAACCCAAATCCTTTTGGAGCTGCTTGAACAGCCAGTCAGAAGCGCCGAAGCCGCCAACTAGAACGACATGCTACCATGGATACGCGTCAGTACCCCAACCTCATAGAACGGAGGCAGCCTCCACGAAGAAACGAAACGCACGGTGATGTGGTGCGTCCCCATCCTCAACATCTCCTCCACCGTCCCAATGATACACTTAAATACTCGGCTCGAAGAACGTCGCCACATCGGTCCCACTCAGCTTCAGCTGCCCAAACCGAATCCCCACCTCCTCATCACGGTCCTTCGTGCTACCAAACTTGACGTACTGCGTAACCGTGTCGTCGGCGAACCGGATCTTGGTGGTCTTGTCAAAGCAGCGGACGATGTGGTCGAGGTCATCGAGGTAATCAGATTCCTTCAGGAGTTCTAAAAAGGGGAAGTAAGGCTACGAAGAACAGGAGATGGGGAGAGGAAGGGCCTACCTTGGAAGAAGAGACGAGCGTGGATGCTGACAAAGATCGAGCCGTAGAAGTGGCCTGCGGATTGGAAATGAGTGAGTGGGATGGGCGGTGCAGGGATAGATATGTTGACGTACATTTTGGTGCGGATATCTCCTCGAACTTCTTGCCCCCAACAGGTTTCTGGTACGTGCTGATATCGATCGTTCCCCCTCCTGCGTCCACGATGACAACACCCTCGCCTCTCTACAGAACGACATGGTCAGTCTCGGTCTGCGACCCTATATGCGATGTGGGCGGTCTGCTTACCTCCATCGTACCCTCCGGCAGCCCATGCTTCAACGCAAACCACAAACTCGCCTCTCCTTCGCTGATAAAGCTGACCCTATCCCCCTGGCTCTCCTTGATCAACCCCGCCTTCACGACCGATTGCCGAATCTGCGTCTGCTGGTACCCTTCCCAGCCGTTGGGGTGGCTGAGCACGAACTCGATATCGTTCTTCACGCTATCCCAGAGATCACTTCCATTGGCGTGGGTGTCACGGATATAGGATTTGGCGCAGTCGAAGAGGTACGAGATGTAGTCGGCGAGGACGTCGGTGACTGTTTTGTTCAGAGGGAGAGGAGGGATCTTGGACGCGATTTCGGACGCAGATTCTCCTTCACGAGGGCGGATATGCAGCTTGAACCTGGACGATGTTTTAGGTTAGGGTTTGGTTGATGGGAAGGGTATGAGGAGGAGGGGGTCGTACCATTCAGCCTTGATCCACCCATTCTCCTCTGCTTGTTCAAAGATACCCTCTTGGAGTGCTTCTGCGCCGATGGCTTGTACCTTTCCTGCCTTGTCGTAGTACAGGACGGTCGGAATCTTGGATGCGCCGCTGACTTGCTCGTGGGCGGGGAACCTTCAGTGGTATCGGCGGTAGAATTGCAAGGATGACGGATAGGGACCCATAAGAAGGGGAAAGGGATGTTTGATAGTCGAGGAGTGTGTCAAGGCCGAATAAAGAAAACGGGGGTTGTTGATTAGCGCCAAGCATGATCCTCAATTGCGGTGAATTCAAACATACCTGGTGACGCCCTTAATCTCTGGAATAGAGCCTGGATCGAGAATGCTAGAAGCCAGGGTTAGTTAGGAGCCAGCAGCTTGAAACCAATGGCACGAATAGTATGTACGCCACTCTGCAGGCCAAACACAACCAGGAGAGTGGTGGAAAGAAAGCATTCAGGATTGGACACGTACCAGTAAGATACACCGCTAAACGTGGTCCCAACATCAAACGCTAGCACCAGCCTCCGCTTAAGACCTCTATACGGGCTCTCCTCCATGACTACTGATTTCGCTTATCGTCCTTCGCTCCGGATCTGTGGTTTCAAGCTTCAAAGGCGAGGCTGAACTGAACGTCGTCCAGCAACGATCTAAATCGATTGAGAGCGGGGAAGAGTCGAGATGAGGAACGTT
This sequence comes from Coprinellus aureogranulatus, assembly GCA_027627275.1. Classification (NCBI taxonomy): domain Eukaryota; kingdom Fungi; phylum Basidiomycota; class Agaricomycetes; order Agaricales; family Psathyrellaceae; genus Coprinellus; species Coprinellus aureogranulatus. The sequence goes on from JANDKE010000300.1 coordinate 18,842, forward strand.
TTGAGCAAATCCAAGGACACAGCAGCACAAAAGCTGTAACCCTGGTGGTGGTCAAGACGAGGAACCGGGGTGGCTGTCAGTAGACAACAGCTGCGGCTATGCTGCGGCCAACGTGCCCCTTGTGGCGTCAGATCCCGTGGTCCCTATTTGATTACCTTTAGAGCCCGAGTCGAGCGGTTACCCACTGCGTGCGTAGGCGCGACGAGGGCTGGACAGGTGGTCATGGTCGTGAACGATGAGCTCGACGCGGATCCCGCCGTTGATGCGGACAGGGACGGGATCTCCCACGCTGTCACAGGTGCTGGATAGGGGCGAATAGTTCTAGAAGTAGGTGAAGTGGGAAAGGTATGTAGTACTGTCCGTGTATAATACATCTATAATTCTATGCTTTACGCAGAAGGAGAAGGAGGACTGGAAGGTCTCTCCTGACGAGCGCTCCGGTTGCTATCCCCAGAATCTACCCATGATGGGCGGGAGGAAAATAGGAGCTCAGTCGATACCGACTGTCTCTCCAAACTGCCACCTGGTTCAATGTTCATCAGCATTCGTTGCGACAGGATTGGGGCTACGATGGTGCGGAGACTGTGAAATGGGTAAGGGCACCTGGTGGGCACTCTGCCGCAGTAGCGAGCATAGGCGTACCTATTTCCCAGACTGTTCTCGGAGTTCGTGTAAGGTGCAATGTATCTGTGAATTATGTAGCGCGTACCTCGTCATCGGACTTGCAAGGGCTGCCTCAGCCTGCTCGCGAAGTCGCGTTACAGAGAATCATTACGCGAGGTTTCGAGGTCTTACCGAGAAGAAGGCCGAATGGAACGTGATGATAAAGAACAATTGAATGGCTGCAAAGCGAATTTTAGTACTCGAAGGAAGACGCTGGATTCATCGCTGAGTATCACCTGCCATCGCAACGTAGTATAGACCGCTATCAAGGGTCATGACCCGGATCAACCCTCCCCTATGCCTTCGACGAATGGCAAGTGTGAGCAAAGCAAGGAGGACCAGCACTGTCACTCTTTGAGCATTTCTGTCGCCGGAAGATCGCTGAGAGGGCTCACCGGACGCTCTAGCATACTCGAGATTGGCAAACACCGCCAAGGAGTGTCCAGGTAGGCGAGCTTCAAATTCACGGCTGGAGGGCAAGGAACATGCATACCCGAGCCGTGCATCGAGCGGTCTTGTGGGTTCCTCTGCGTGATACGTTTAACTTCTCATTCCCGATATTGGCAGTAGGAGATTCGAGTATCACTCACTCGGCATTTGCATGATGATCACTATTTGCATTATCGCGAACGCTACGGGACACAACTAAAACAAAAAAATTAGAGAAATCTGCCTGAGTACGTTGCTATCATGTCGCTACGGAAGACTTACCGAGCAGAAGAGCATGACCGCCGAAAAAGAGTACCGGCCGAGCCCCACAAGGACTGCAACACAAATTCCGGTAGCAGCTGTAATGGTCCGAACGGATAAGCGCATTGAGAAAGGCTCAGATATTTTTGCGCACACCTTCAGATGCCAAGGATGTGACACGCGCAAAGACTGCGTTGAAGGATGATCAGCCCGTGCCGGCGTCCAATCGACTCAGCTTACGAATGGTCGTAATCAAAAGTGCTCTACAGCCCTGTCCGAATCAATCATTGTCAGAGCTACTAAACGAAGAAGCGGTGTACTCACATCGGCGTTGATGCTGAGATATGTTCGGTATCCCTCTGTGATACATCAGCGAGATGAGCTTCGCACCCGGGCGCTTATCACCTACTCGTGAGATTCAAGGCAATGTAAACCAATACTCCGTATCTGGTGATGGTGAAGAGGGTCTTCCCGATCTTCCCTTCCCTCGCCATGATCTTCGATACCTATTCCATTGTTAGGATTCCCCCGTTTCATCAGCGCTGTCTCGCACCTCTTCATCTATTGTCGAAAAGCAGAAGTGAAGCTTACCCGTCTTGTCAGCGCTTCTATCGTGCGTTCTCGGATATCGGAAGCCTCACATAGACTACGTAGAGAGGCACTGGGGCATGCACGCTGTCAGCCCAACCGTGAAGCGCTCTCTGAGGTTCTTCTCACACGTAATGTACTGAAGATGTCGTCAGTACAGCGATCCGTGGCGAGAGGAACGAAGCGTTACGGACGAACCTCATCGGGCCTCCATGGTGATCCATAATCGACGGTCTTGCCTTTCTCTGTGGTCATGTCCATTAGATCGTCTTGTATTCAAGAACTCGATTCGATTGATGAGTGGTCGTCGGAGGGCCTACATTTATATCGATCACGAAGGGCGTTCAGAAGAATCCATGCTGGGAAGAACACTTGACGAAGCTTGATGCACCATCTCGGTGCAGTGTTATACCTGGATCAATTCGGAAGAACAAGTAAAGGGAGCCTTCCCACTGGCACTGCGCTCCTGACCATAATAGCAGAAAGTGATATACCGAGTCGATGAGACCCTTTACCATCGGGTGTGACGGGCGCCTCTCCTTCATTTGTGCTATCAAATCAGAGAGGTTATACCCCCCGGTCCCTGGTTTCGTACCCAACTATGCATAGCTGTACCGAGAAATACTGCCTTTTCCAATCAGGGACATCGCAGTTACAAAGTGAGCAAGATATTGCACGCATCAAGGCTGAGCCCCACGCGGTTGGTTTCTTATTTCCTCAACTACTCCTTCTTCACCTGTATTATCCGAAAGTGTACCAATCTCACGCAGAGGTGGGTCGAGAAGAAATGTTGAGGCGACCGACATAGCTCGTTCCTTTTGGTCCGTTCTGATGTCGAATAATAGCTGTTGCGCCAGGATTGGGATGACTATTACTTGTAGCCTTCAAGCGGATTGAGCCTCATTGTACGCAAGTAAGGAGTCAGGTGCGTACCCGGCAATAAATCTGGACACAAACCCGTGACTATTGAGCGTGAGCTATGATGTGGGTTGGGCAGTGACTGACCCATTTAAGGCGGACCATACCATACCTCCGGGCTGTTTCTCCCACAACTGTGGCGTCAGATACCATACAGAAGTTGTGATGATAATTTAAACGAGGTGCTCACCTGGGATACACCTGGGAAATTGATGACAGAGTGGGCAAGGCGAGTCCCTAAAAATGCAGGAATGAGCAGAAGCTAACTAAGCGAACGACGTGATCACCTGCCGTGGCTACGTAGAATATCCCACCTTCGTGGCCTATGATGTATAGCAACCGTCCTCTCCCACACCACCATCTCGTGAAGACCGTCGCCAAGGCAAGAGTTGCGAAAACTGCCCCAGTGACTTCAGTGAGAAACCTTTTGGCACTACATTTTGGCCGAGTATGGACCGTCACTTACGGGCGACCCGCACAAAACCTAGATATGCGAAGGCTGCATGACTATTCCCAGGAAAGGTGGACTCGAGCATTCCAATATCTGGGATATAGCACGCATATCCCAACTCCCTGTCGATGTTCGTCGTGGGCTGGGCTGTCAGGCTTGCTGTGAGCTAGAATCGCACCAGACCAGGCAACCCACCCGCGAGGCGAATGTACCCTTGGATAAGGAATGCCAGGGTAATCAAGGGAAGTATCTAGAGAATGGTCAGCCATAGTCGTTCTTGAAGGTGTAATGTCATTCAAAGGAAGGTCCCTCCAACAAGGACTTACAGCGCATAGAGCCATGATTCCGGCAAAGTAGGCCTTCGTTGCTCCGAGGAGAGCAGAGACACAAATCCCGATCGTCACTTTGGTAAGAGCACACGCACACTGTTTAATTGCATCAAAGGAGTGCTCTTAGGGGGGCCCACCATCTGCCGTAGTAGCGGTGACTCGCAGAATACCTGAAAACCAGTTGGCGGCCAATCCTACGGCCTTGTTACGAGGGAGCGCTTACAACTTCGCGCGATATGTAACACTTTACAGGCCTTGATTGTTGATGACAGTCTACTTGTCACACCTGAAAACGAGGGAGATTGGTGCTTACCACGGGAGATATCTGAAAGTATGTTCTATAACCTTGGCGGGCGTTAGCGTACTCTTCCAGCCTAAGCGGCGACACTTACTCGGAAGGTCCACGGCAATGTACATCATAGTACCATACCGCAAGATGGAGAATAGGATCATGCCTCCCCACCGCTTTTGAGAATGTACGCGATAAACCTGCAAGCGCTTCATCAAAGGTGGAACGACGATCAATGTAGGGACGCACTTCTTCCTCGATAGTACTGAAATAGTAATGGAACTAAGGGCGAGGCATTAGTCATTGATGTCAAGAGAGTATTCCAGCGCTTATTGACGTAGAGAACCCAAAAGGGCACTGGAAGAGCAATGAAGTGTGTGAGCAGGGGTTGTGTTCACCGATGGCCAGTGTAGTCGGACTTACAAGACATATACTGCATGGGATGGGGCAGATCAGCGAAGGTCGACGACGAACGAAGGACGACAATCATCACCTCCTGGATCCGCCATGAGGATACTGCGCTTGCCAGGGCGTCAATTTGCTCCGGTGTCATTGTCGTTTCGCGAGCGGACTCCTTGTGAACGCGCTGCTGAATGTCTCGAGAATGGGATCAAAAGGAGATGGGATGGTGTAGGTCACGAATGCTTAGGCTATTTCAAGGGAAGTGGTAAGCGCCATCAGCTGTGGGTCCTGACTATAGCCGACCGAATTCTGGGGACAATGAAGTCAGGCCAAATGAAACCTTCACCCCAGAAGACGGACAACATCACAGATGATAGAAGCCGGCATTGAAATTGGGCCTATGCCTGGTTTAGCGCTCATGTTCATGCACAGCAGTCGCCGAAGCCTGCTTGATCAGCGCCAGCATATTTGATACTCCCGATGTACAAGCAATCGGCGCAGAACGAAGGGAGAAGATACGGTCAAAAGTGTGGTATGTCCGCATAGCTTGGGCGCTTGAGCGGGTGTTGTCGAGCGGTTGGTCAGAAAATCGGGAAGCCAAGGGACCACCGCGTCGAAAATTAGGTCGAAAGATGGTGGGAGAAGCAAAAGCCTGATCGAAAGTTCATACCGAGACACAGCCTGCCCGCTGATGCTGTATTGCACCTGAGCATAAACTCTGCGGGAGCTTTGAGCCTGGACACGCAAAGAAAGCTTCGTCTCCTTCGCTCTCATTTCGTTGACAGAAATCGCACATGCGCTTCTTGGCAATGCAAACCAGAGTTACACACATACCCTACCTAATCTTGGTCTCTGGCGAAAATCGGATGAGCTGGAGGAACAACGTCCTCGAGGACGATAGAGCACGGCGTTAGACCTCCGCTCTGCCTATTCGTACGCCACAGAACGGCATTTCCATCCTCCAACCTGCCCAGAGCTGAGACCTTTCGAATACAGCGGCTGAGTGAGCTCCTAGCGCTCGTCCTAAAGCGCAAGCGCTCAAGGCGTTCGGCAGTGCCACCCTGGAACCTGCATCAGAAAGTAGAACAACGGCACGAAGAGCAGCGCTACGAAGAAAATCGAATACGTACCTCTAGGCGACGAGCGTACTCGATGATACTCCCCATATCGACGTCCGTGGTAAACGTGATGGAACGAACGTTGGGCGTCTTTCGAAGGATCCACTTCCACAGGACAGTCCCGCAAAGCGCTGCGTATGAGCAGTACCCCCCAATGTAGATCTCCGTCACCGTCCTCAAGACATCTTCCATTCCAGTCGCATGGCGATCACTCCATTGCCTAGTAATGAAGTAGATCCTGTCGTTTTGGAATACAAGGCGGTCGTAGTCGGCAGACTTAGGGCTGTTCAGTTCGAAGATTGCGATGGCAGGCTGACATGGTATTCCCGATTCGTCGTAGGTAGGGTTCCGAGAACCGAATAGCGAGATGTCTGAGATCCTCGCCCAATGGCGGGCGCAGTGGATGATGCAGTCCACAGGGAGACTGAGGTGAATCAAGAGGTTGCGTGGTTCGTGAAGCGCGTCACACAGGTCGATGACCCGTAAATAATTGAGCGCCACCCGTTCCAACAGTCCATGAGGCTGCGTCATAGACGGTCCAGCATTATCAAGAGACAGATATTGCAGACGAGGAACACGGCGGAGGAGATGGAGGAAAGAGGGGAAAGGTAAACGAGGTGCCACGGGTTGACTCGCGAATTTGAGGTGCGTCAAGTGGCTGAAATCGCACATATTGTCCCATTGAGGTGTTTGAATAAGCGTGAGGCTTCGTAGCGACTGAGGGCGACCCTGGAATACCCGGGGAAGGGAAGGAACTCGTGCGTCAAGCAGCAGAGTTGCTAGATTCGGCGCTGACGCTTGCTGAAGCGTCGTGAGTGCAGCTAGGGCTTGTCCTTCTTGGGCAATGCAGGACGCTAAACAAAGGGTTTTCAGGCGCTTCCATTGACCAGCAGTCAAGGAAGAGATGAAAAGCTTGGACGACGTGATCGGCTCCTGGATGTGGAGGGGTAAGGTGGGACCGGCACGCTTGATGAATGTCGATCCCATTTGGGTCTTGATCTTTTCGGACTCGGGCAGCGCAAGATGATTCCAAAGAGTCGGTTCCCCACATGCCGCCTGCCTCCAGTACCTGCATACGTGGGTCATGGCAAAAAGCCACGTTACGTTGGGTCGACGGTGCCTTCCGAGACCATGGAAGCGACCACTACCCAGCTTGTTGGAGGGCATGAGATTTGGCCTAAGGTGCAAGAAGATGCGGCAGAGCAGTTCGGCTGGAATGGAGTTGATTGGGGAGGTGTCGTTATGCTGTTCAGCGGTCTGACGGACAGCCTCCTTGCTGGAATTCCGCAGTCAGGGCAGATATCTGATACCGAGAAACGGCGATGCTTACCTTGTCAAAGACTCTGTCGATCCTTGGTCTGGTTCCTCTTCGGGATATACAATCCACGACAAAGCGACAAGATCGAGCAGCGAGTCGGGGACTATGAGGGCCATGAAGAAGGAAAACGAGGGGTTGGGGGCATGGGTGAAGAAGAAGCGCAGCAGTATTTAACGCCCTGAGTGCCGCAGCACCTAACGCCGCCACGAGGTAGATCGAATTGCTGAAATGGGTTTAGCCTTGCAATCACGTTGAACACGAGTCCTCTAAGCTTTGGGGTTCATTCAATGAAGCGACAAGCCTGTACACCGTACCTGGCAAAGATATCAGCCGTCAGACTTCTGATAGGGAGTGTGACGATCGAATCTATTGACTCGCACGTTACAGGAGGCAGACTCGAGTAGTTCATCGCACCAGTCCGAGTGAATGCGCAAATAAACTCCTAGCTTCGTCCAAGAACGCTGCGGATTGGGAGTCTTATGGGGAAAATAGCCAAGACTCGGGAAGCAGACAACATCATGCAGGACGAGAGGATGAGTCGCTCGTGTAGGCTGTGGCTACACAATAAGATTCACATCGACAAACTCTACCAGCAGACAAGTCTAGAATACTAAGAGCATTCGTTAGCCGCCGACGTGTAGGAAGCCGTAGACTTCTCACATCCTCATCACTTCCACGGGAGCTCGCTATCGTTCATCCCCCGACTCAAACTGGTGTAGTAAGTCATGGCGTGACCAGAGCGTATACTGTGAGAAGCCTCTCCGGTGGATGCGTGAACGAGCGTCCACCTGAGTACATACGCTATGGGAGTGGTGGCGGATACGGGGACTCATTCGTACTGGGCATGGGATACGCTGGTGAAGGGTGTTCCTGCCTGAAAGTCAGGGATTCGTTGATGTTGTACAACATCCAAGACGGGTGAGCCTTGAGTCAAGGGGTCGCCTCACACAAGGTACCTGGACGGCGGCGTGTTCCTATGAGATTCACGAGGGGATACCCCAGGGTCGGATGCAGCGTCAAAGCAGGGCTGATGCCACCGTGGGGTTGACTACTGACGGACGCAAATGAGAACGAGAACGAGCGAACGAGAATATGCTAACGCACCAGGTTTCCTGGATTCTGAAGGACCACAGAACTCATACGCCCCGCTGACTCCACAGTTCATGTTAACCCAAGGGGGAGTATAACGTGTATATCCCCACTACTGCCCCAAGAAATCCAACCAACGATAGCGATAGTGATGGCATGGGGTATGTCGGTCGCGATTTCAACCTGAATTCGGTTGGCAGATAAATCTTCGGTAATTAGCTGAACAGTGGTTAACCTGCTGCGTCTAGACGGTCTAGGGAATGTAGTGTCCCCCCACAGGCGAGCCAGACGAAGAGAGGCGAGGTACTAAATGACATGGTGACGGTTGGATGAGAGCACAAACGCGGGTTCCGGGAAATAGCGCGTTGATGATCAAGACCCCCCGTGGCAAACACGGACAATCCCGAGACAAACAAGCCAGAACGGGAACGAAACTTGAGAAACAAGGGTTGTGAACCACGAATACAGCTTTGGAGGGGAAGATCGGAATATTTAGGAGAGCTAAGATGCGATAGTAAAATGACTTGACTAGTCAGCATACGTATAGCAATATGGTTCACGGCGGAGATCCATCACTTTCCGAATTTTGACGCTGGGAGAGAATCCAGCGAAAGGGAGCTCGTAATCCAGGGTAACCTCGTCATAGGGGGGGAAGCTGTTGACCTTCCCGCCCATTTCGTAGAGACGATTACCGAGGTCGGCATTCTGCCACTTCCACCAAATACGATCTAAACCGGCGTGGTGAGGGTAGAAGACGGGGTCTAGAGAACCAAAAATTTTCAGAGATACGCTTCTGACAGAGGGACTGTGAGCGTACGAACCGTTGGGACTGGTGTAGAAGCTTGTCATATCCCCACCCAAGGTGCTGTGACCCGAGTCGTGAAGCCTGAAATCGGTTTTGAACGGAAACCCGTCCAAAGAATTCCAGAAGTTATCGTAGGTTGTCTGGCTCAGGATGTTACTGATAATGCTCGAGGTCGTGAATTGCGCGCGGAAGTTGTCACTCAACTTCCTGTCGAGGCAGTGGTCCTCAAATCTCTTGCCTGGGCCGACGTGCATGACGGCGTCGGCAAACGGGCCAGTACCGACGCATCCTTTCCAGGTTTCTGGAACGATAGGGAACACTGAGCCATCGCCGTCCGTTGGAGGAGTGTAGGTGCCTTCGACGCCATCACCACCAAAGCCAGTAACGGGGTCGAAGATAGGAGATTGCGGGATACTTCTATGGCAGTCAGATAACATACTTCGTCCGAAGAAGGACATACGCACGGTGTAGTCCCATCTGCATCGAGAGTCCAATCCCAGTAGGGAAATGGTCCGTTATAATCGCAAACGTCCCTCTCGTAGAGGAAACCGAAATGACGATGCCAAGGGAGGAACTGACCCTGCAATCCCGCAACCCCGAATGAATATACCAAGTCCGAGAGATAAGAGATAAATACTTACGACTCCGTGAACTTGGTCAGCAACGTTCATATGGCTAATGACAAACTCGTCGTGGCGCGTAAACTTGCTTGCGAGGGTGCTATCAAGGCGCGGACTGGTCTGTAAACATTTCACTGCCCGGATGTAATCGAGTCTGGTTGCTACACTCAGATTTCGCCTGCGGAATAGTGGAAGGGGTAAGCCGGCGATAAAGAAGATCCTCTGCAACCAGACGCACCATTCTTTCCTAACAGCAAGCGTACTGCAAAGCGGAGGCAGGCTGCTACTAGTCATCGTCGTCGCATTCGAGATAGGCTGGATGACATCGATATACTGCACTTCCTCAACCCGTCCGGCCGGTGGACGCGCGTAGACAAGAACTGATACGAGGGACAGTACGGAGAGCAGATCTCGGTGACCAGTGGTCCGCGACGGACGTGACGGGTATGTCGAGGTTATCTAAGATAG
>JANDKE010000301.1:0-28581 GCA_027627275.1 Coprinellus aureogranulatus
GTGTCGTAAAGTGGGGGGAAAGTGGGCCTCGAGGCAGGTCAGGCAATGGTTCGGTGATGGTAGAACATGAAAAGGCCTGTTGGGAAGGGGTGTGGTTGTAGGAACCCAAGAAGAGTTGAACCTGGCTGATGTGGAAGAGTCTACAATAGCGTCGTCACTGTCATCGTCGTTGGCGCCCCATCAAGAACGGTGGCGAAGAGGAGCAAGCAAAGCCACAATAAGGGCTGTAAGACGTAAAACGAACCCGCTGAGCCCGTCGCTCTTAAAAACAAATGCATGAGTTCAACATAGGTCCATATCCAGCCGTTTACCTACATTAAAGACTTCTAAAGGCGCCGCATGACGGTAGGCAGGCTAATTTGGTGTTCTGAAACGCTCTACACGCACCGTGCATGCAGGAAGGCGGAGAAACGGGTTTTGAACGGGGAATGTCAATGAGGCCCTTGTGCCTTAGTCAAAGCTATTCAAGTCCATAGATACAGGCATATACACTAGTCAAGAGTTCATGTCGANACAGAAGATCCAGCGGTACATACAATATTGATATCGTTGAGGGGACAGNAAGCGAGGCAAGCAAGCCCCTTCATACTCCCTCAAACCTCGATCAGAAGAGGCACACAAAGTTGCTGGGGAAGATGTGCCTTCCGGGAACCCTCCGGTTCTCATCCAGCAGNTCGCCACTCCACCATCCNTCATCCGGCGTNGCAGTCACNGCGATAACNTCGTTNGCCTGGAAGTCNAACTCCTCGTCNATCGTAGCCGTGTAATCNTANANTGCTTTCACTNCAGGNCAGGCACACGACAAGACNNTGGTAAGTGAAACGAACGGGTAGACCAGAATGCCGAAAACGTACCGTAAAACAGAACCTCATTGCCTCCTCCAGTTCCGTCATTCTGTTGTGCTTGCTGCTGCGGCATNGGTGGCATGGGGGGAGGTGGGCTGGAAGATCTAAATGCACCCGCTGGAATCACAGGAAGNGGTCCAGACTGGCGGTTCTTGGCTGCTGGCGGGNGTGGANGTGCCTGAAGGCGTGTTGCTTGCCGGTGCATTCGGAGGACGAGTCGTAGGGGGTTGGCTNGGAGGNGGCGAAGAGTGGACCGAGTGNGAATGNCCATGACCAGAAGATGAGCCTGCNGAGTNNTGGCCATTTGCTGCNCTGNCCATNTTCAANGATCCNTTGCTTGGTTGAGCCTGTAGTTGATGNGTTTGNGCCTGAGCNGCAGANTGCATGGCGCCATTGGGTATGATGGGGGTATGGGCGACTGCACCGGGGAGNTTGGGNATGTCTAGCTCCTGCTCATTNGGGTATGGGATCTGTGGGCGGGTCGACATCCGNACGAATCCNGCTGTTCGNACCCTNGTNTGCGTNCCATACGCAGGNTTNCCTTCGACGAAGGGNACGAATTCNGTNGGTTGATGGATGGANTTNCCAGTGCCATAGTCGTTGACAAAGTTCTCCACATCCGCCATGGGATCCAGCTGGTCCAANGCCGTTCGGACGCGNTCACAAGACTAGCAGTTGGTGATAGCGTCAGTGACATGGAGATAGGTACTTGGATTATGACACATACCTGGTCATCTGCCACACAAATCGTCGAAAGNTCGTTGGCATANGCCCACANTATATCCTTCATNAANTCGAGACGCTCTTCCTCAAGATCCTGGCATGAATCGCAGAAGTTCTTCCATTCTGCTTCCCACTCCGGTAGTGTGTCCAATAGAGTTTTGGTGAACTGGGCCAAATCCTTCTCGTTCGCTTGCACCGTCTGCCGCGCGCCGCAGCAGCTTCATATTGATCCTCTCCAAATCCTTCCCTGTCGAATACTGCGCNTGCTGTGTATACGAGTTGATCCTCTCGCAGTCGCCTTCATACTTCTCCCTCGCCTTTTGCACGTAAGCTTCCTGCGTTTGCTTGTTTTTGTGTTTCTTCTCCAGCGCCGACTGCTGATTTCTCCGATGTGCGACTTGCTTTGCGTGGAACGCGGCTGTGGGGTTCTCCAGTTCCTCCCGGATCTGGCGCGCTAGTTCAAGATGGCTTTCTGCTTGCTTCTCCGTTTCCAGTCGAAGTGTATCCAAGCATGTTTTCAATTCTCTAAAAGCGGTCATAAGCGGCAATGTTAGCGCTCAGACCATCTATGGGTATGCATCGCCGGGGCAAAGGGCAATAATGGGAAAGCCCAGCAGAGGTACTCACCCTGTCTCATCCGATCCAATTGGTAGCTTCGAGAGTTTCGCAAGCTTCAGCGCATACTCCTCTTCGATGAGGTATCTGTGAAAGCGCGCAGCCGCCGGCGCGACGATCAGCTCAGCGCTTTAACCAGGCCGTGATCGGCACTCGCTCACAAAAGCACATACCTTTCATTCCAGAAATTCACTAGCTCGTCCGTCGTCTTCGATGCATTACGCATCCTCTTGAACAGGATATTTGGGCCCTCGTCCCCAGGGCCCCAGAAGGAGTTACAAAAGTCCCTCGATTGCGATCCATTGAACGGGTCGGATTGGCCTCTCGCTGAGGCGTACCGCGACAGTGACGAAGTGCCTTGCTGCGACCTTCCACTCATGGTTCAGGACAAGGAGGTATGGTCGTCAAGGAAAGAGCGCTCTTCAGTATATGCACTTCCGCCCGGTTTATCGGCAAGTGGGCGGCACACCGATGGTAAAGTGACTGGTACCAAGGATATGACACTTGGTGAGTACAAGGACGGTAGATGCAGGGGATTTAGTACACAAGCAGGAGACGGTGGTGGTGGTATAGAAGAGAAATGAAGAGGAAGCGCCGGAGAACGCACGTCGCTGTATTCGGCTAGTAAAAGATAATCAATCATCATAGTAATGTTGCCGAGACTAGCTCTGACAATGAAGTCTTCCAATGCTGTGAACGCGTTTCAGAAGCATCTCATTCCTCAGCTCAAGGGGCGCGCCGCCAGCCACTCGTTTTACCCTTCCTCCGTCACCCAGCGACGTCCTAGCGTAAAGAGAACGAACTCAAAGTCGTCATGTTGTTCCCTCTGACATCGGCCTTGCGTTCCTCCGACGCACGGCACCCATATGTAACTTTCTCAAGAACTTTCTCCTCCGTCTTCGCCGCCTCTAGGGTTAAATTTACTTGGAAGGGATGCGTATCAGCGCTTTGAAACATAGGCTTCGGCAGAGGACGGCTGTACTCACAATTGCGCCTAACGTCATGATTTTCCGCCGAGTCTTCGCTACAGCTCGTACAGGTTGATCCTCCATCTCTCTCCACGAACCACGTCAGGCTTGGACACCTTGTCAAGAGGATTGATGCGTCTGCTCCTCTCCACCTCCGCCATCCGGGCGGCCCAGGTATCCTCCGCTGTCGCCGTGGTAGGATCGACTTCACCATCTGCGGGCCTAGTCCAAACTTCTTCAATCGTCTCCTTGAGCTCTTGTTCGAAAGCGGTCAGATCGGCTTGCATTGCCAAGCCTTCTTCCCTATGCTCGCCGCCGAACTCGTAGAGGTGAGGGAGCAGGTTCTTGACTTCCTCTGTTGACAATGACCATGATGAGCGACGCTAGGCTGATCAGAATGAAGTGTTGGTTACCTCTAGTCCCCGCGAAGCGGTCCACAAGTTTCGTCAGCGACTTCAGAAGGTATTCTTCCTCATCCACGGTGCCCTTCCTCCCAGAGCCAACCTTGCGCTCCGCCTTCCTCTTTGACCGTGAGCTCTTNCTGAAGGCGCAGTTAGATTCAGCCCAGCCGTAAAGCGAACGAAGATGCCTACTTTGAAGACCTGGACACCGATGTAGGCGCAACAGTGTACCTGGTAAACGCAGTGGGTGCCATAGACACATCCGTCATAGCATCAATGTTCTGCATTACCACATCCTCGACACCATAGAACGCATCTTTGCTCAGAGTGAGTATAGATCAGCATGCGAACACAAGCATTGCACAGGTTTCCGGCGACACACCTGGTTCTTCAACTTTGCGTACCCGGAGCTCTCGTATCCTATTCCGTTGCTTGCGGGCCTGCTCTCGCATTTCGTTGATGTCCTCCGCAATCTGCGCTCTGCTGTCCAGTGCTGCGGGGCGGATAATCTCTTCCAGTAACTCGGAGTGCCGGTGCAAATTCGAGATGCGGCGGGCCTCGGAAAACGCGTTGCCCTGGACCAACGCCATAACGGCGCCCCGTACGTCCTTTCGATACTCCAGGAGTACCTGAGCAGACCTCGACNTACCCGCTTCTTGCTCTGTAGATCGTCTGGGTTGACAATTNAGGGAGGCTACTCGCACGAGCTTCGGGAAGGGACTCACCAGAAACTCGGTATGCCATATCCTTCATCTCTTCTTCAGGCACGTCGTTCAACAAAGCCAGATCGAAGAGCTCGCGCCACTGCATGTTCTTCTCGAAGGCTACCATGGCCTTCTGGGGCTTACCAGCTTCGATGAAGGCGGTCGCCGCTTGGGGTAGCTCTCGCCTCTCATAGAGCCAGTCGCCNTATACTTCAACGACAGCCTACGATCTCCTTCAGCAATCACCGTGAACGAANAGGAGAAATGNAATACCTTGTACTGATCAGTATTTTTCCAGATGTTCAGGGCGGCTTCGTAGAGTTGATACCGCTCTATGTATTCAACAGCTTCGGAAAATCGCTCTGGGCCCGCCNTACTCAGGTTTTTCAGAGCCTTCTCGTAACGTTTCAGGTGGTCGTCAATACGGAAGCGCTGGTAGTACTTGTCCAGTGACCGCAGCTCTTTCAAGAAAGGCAGGTACTCGCGGGGGTCCTGAGCAAATATCCGTTACGCTAATGACGCGGGNGTGTCTAACTGGTAGACGCACCTTCTGAGCATGCTGAGCCACCATAAGCACGAGCGAGAAGTCGTACATCCCAAGTGCGATATTGAACAACTTCTCAGCATCCACCAAGAAAATGATGTACTTGACGGCTTCCTCTACCACGGATGGGTCCGACTCTGGAAGTNAATCAGCACTTGCTGGGATACAAACAGGTCAGAACTTGCATACCGCGTAGTGCAAGGAGTTCTGCCAGGCCCGACTCGTAGTCGGGAGGATCCTTCACAACGTGCGCAGTAAGGATGGTGTTGATATACTTTCTGCGATCTTTATTCTCCAATTCGACCCTAATGGCGTCGCAGATCTTTGCGACTGTCTCNGGAGATTGGGTTCCACGACTACCGAGTATCAGCAAAACGCAGTGACTGGAACAATGAATCACTTACGCGAACATGGTCAAGAATANGTTGAGGTGATCTACTTCGTGGATCTGTTCTACGAACTGTGGAACATGCTGCAAAAACTGNTCTTGGTCGTGGTCCACCAATGCATTCAGATCAATGCGGTGTTTCCTGCAGGAGAAGAAAGCCTTGCGATAGTCGCCTCTTTAAAGCGGGTTAGACGAGTTCTATCTTAGAGCCATGCTCACGACTCACCCCTTCAGGTNATTTGTTACCACTTCCATGACCAAAGGCCGAGGGTTGATCGTNTCCAAATTTCCTCTGGGCATCTGAAGTACCAGGCTCATGGTACTAGGTACAGCAACCACNATCCTTGACCCTCGCTCCACCTTCCTCACTGTCCATCTGTCTGGAACGTCCTTGACCTCGGAGTCTTCCGCCAGGNTNTTCACCAAGTCAGAGACGGGAACGTATTTGGAGTCGTGCGCCGTGGTGGTGAATACAACGAAATTTGAGGAGATCGTGAAAGAGTTGGCGTTCGTCGCCAGAATCCGTGCCTCGCGTCCAGATGCCAAAGCGTACAGCTTCCCAGACCTTCCGAGTCCGACAAAGAGGGTCTTGCCAGGGTCTTGGGCGTTACTTGCTGTTTCAACCTGAAGGCAGAATTCAGGGAATGATCCTAGCACCTCTTCCTCTTTGCCCACTTTGATATTTAGTATTAGCATGCATGCTAGACGGCGTCAAGGAATACTTACACCGGTGAAAACTACCAGGCGGGGTCTGATAAATGACAGGGTACGTGTTGCCCACCAGTCTGCAGTTCCGAGTGAGTAATTGAGCCGACTCTNCCTTCCTCGATTTGGTTTGGNCGATATGAACNGTCTCCAGGACATCTTTGTCCCCGGTAGGAGTNGANCCCAATGCTANGACAATCCATCCTTCCGTNGGTTCGGNTNTGCTTCGCAGGGACACCTGCCTCCACTGTGNTGTAGCTTGTTCGGATACATTGCCCTCCCATACCTGGGTGGGATTGATTACTTTTCCTGGGCCAGGGCCAAGGCGAGTGTTCAACTGCCAAAGTTGGACGTGGCCGTCTTCCCAGAGAGCAGCGAGAGTATCNCGCTCCTCGGAGAAAGAAAGATGTACCACATTCTTCNNCTCGTATGCCGAAGAAGGNACNTGTTCCGGGGATGGCTTNAGAGGAAGCTGGTGAGAAGACATTGGAGGAGGAACATTTTGCGTGCGGAACGGCGTGAGGAGAACACGAGCTGGGGAGCCGTCAAAGCTCAAGTCGCTCAGTGTAGAGAAGATGACATACATCCATCGAGCACGCCGACAAGACCTGAATCTGNGGGAGGCTTGGAAGGTGACNAGTAAGTCTCCCAGTCATAGTGTCGTTGCAGTATNGCATCTGTCGGAGCATGAGAATGCGAATGCGAATGCTGGAGGGAGGTAGTGCTTACCCTTGGTGGTTAAGATGAGGTGAAGAGTCGCCTCGGGGTGCCATTGGACGGATGTAAATTTCTTCGGGCTGCCNGGGGAAGTCTCTGGTGCGACAATCTCATGCTTGAGATACCAGTGATAGTTCCCTGTTGTCCAAAGCTGGACTGGTTGACAGTCAACATACCGGTACNTATATACTCACCATNGCTCACCGATGTCGCCAANGGCTGTCTCAACCCACAGCGCTAACACGTTNGAATCTGAGCTCCAAATNAGCTCTCGTACTCGGTATCCCCACTTCTTCGCTGACTGAACGTCTGTTTTGAAGTGCTCCGGCCGGATACTAAACTCGCCATGTCGCAGTCCATTCCGCTCGAAGAAGACAACATCGTGACGCCCCTCCTTTCCCAGTCCTCCTCCTTCGAACCCNAACCTTTGCGTCCCGGCAATGAGATTACCAGATGGTCTCCAGCACAGGGNATGCTCCAGGCCTCCGACAGCTTCAGACGTTGATTGAAGAACNGCTTGCCGATCGTACACTCGCAGCACTCTCCTTCTGAAGCCTTGCGAATCGGCCGGGGCNAGCGACGATACANCAAANTAGGCGGCATCTCCCCGCCAACTTATCCGAGGAATAGAATCGTCGTCCGGTGAAGAACCTATTTTGACGTTTGTTGGCGCTTGTGCAGCGCTTTTGCCCAAGGAGCCATGGAACTGAGTTTGCTTGGAACCCCATCCAACGTTGATGGGGGCGTCTAAGAAAAGACCGGTGAGGCGAGATTACGAGGCAGAAAAGGAGCATGCTCTACCCTCTCCGAACTCGCTTGGATGAACAGGGCCTTCGGATAGGACGTCGAAGGTCGAGGTCATGAGGATAAGCTTTTGGTCACCTGCAAAAATCTTAGAAGCAGCAGGCGTAATGCGACAGTGGGGTTGTACCGGTCACGGCCACGAGCAGAGATTCGTCGGGACACCAAGACGCTGCCAAAATCCCAGACTCGAACGTCCCTTCCACCTCAGCCTGCAGATAACTGTTGAATGTCTGGAAGAGCAAAGTGTATAGCACACGCACTTGTGGATCCTCTTCGTCTATCGACACCATTACAAAATCTCCTCCCCTCATGATCACTGCAAGCCGGCGTTCCTCTGCGATGATACGGAGTGACACTACTTGCGGTGCCTCGTCTGGTTCATTTGACGAAGAGATGGAGGTGAACATGCAGATAGCTTTCGGTGGAATCTGTCATGCAGAGTTTTATTGCATTGGCCAGACTAAGTGCGCAGAGGGCGTACCTGAGCGCTGCTGGTCGATCCCTTCTTTTGAATCACCTTCCACAACTCGACCTCCACCTCTCCATCGAGATTTTTGCGCTCAGATGCAGCATATAGTACATTATCGTCCAGATCGAAGGCAATGGCCGTAAGGTGCGCGTTAGCGTAGGCGAGAGAGTCGCATTCCGTCGCTACTAAGGAGAGGTTCCGCATAGCTCTCAATGAGATTAGATGAGAGTAGACGCCGAAAGAGTCAGTGATCGTGAACCGCGGAATGCCGAGATTTGTGCCTGTTGATCAAATAGCCGCCCATACAGCTTGTCCTCTGACATCATGGTCTCCTCTTCGCAAAGGCTTGCTGCAGACAAGAAACTCAAACTTCCCTTCGGAAGCTGGGAGCTCGACGCGGAGAAAGCCGAAATTTGGCCCAAGTGCACTGCAATAAATGTAACTGGGATAGAGTCCATCGGCGTGTACGACGACAAGTACTTCGTCAAGATCATCGAACAACACTCAGAACTGGGAGAGGACGCGGCGTACACCCTCAGGTTGGCTGCACTACCAAAGGAAATCTGTATGATGCTTCTAGCGGGACCAGACTGCACTCTTCAGCCAATTGGGCGTGTTTTCGACAAGGGTTTCATTTGCGGCTATATCCAACCGCTGGGCACGACCGTCACCAGGAACTTGCCCGAGGTCGAGAACTTTTCGCATGAGGAAAAGCTCCTCGTACCTCCGCAACTCTCGCCACCGCCGGAGGTGGTAATTGACGCACTCCTCGAGCTCGTGAATCGCCTTCACTCAAAAGGCATCATCATGGCGACATCAAGCCTTCGAACCTTGTCTCCACCAAAGACAAGTTCCACCTACTGTTCTGCGACTTTGGTTCTGCCGAGCTGGAAGGGAGTCAAGGGGCGCATATAAGCGATACGGTGCAATACATATCTCCTTTCCGTGCCCTGCCAGCGAACAGGGCTTCCCCTGCCACAAGAGCCGACGACATCTATGCAACAGGTATCACTATCTGGGAACTGCATACAGGCTCCTCAGCANTCGAGGGCCTTGATGAGGATGTGGTGGAGGACTTGGTGGCNTCCGGTTTTCAACCCAACTTATACGCCATCAGCAACCCAACGACGAGGTTGCGAGTGGCGTCTTGCTTGGAGGAAGGGAACTGCTCGCTCGATAGCCAGCTTGCGTACCAGCCCATCCAGAATTGTGTGGTGGTGACCACCTCGTATGCGAACTGCGCCAGTGGGCGACATACGTACGAAAAGGTGGTGCATCGCGAGGGCTGCTCCAACGGAGGAGACCACTGCGAGGGAGCTTACCGGGCTCCAGGAGTGCTGAGCCATGTGCTCGCGGAGACNTGCCATTTATGCCCCCACTTAAGCTCGTAGAACGTGACCCAGCCTGCNTTCCCTACATATGCTGTATTATCGTTCAATTGAATACTATGGTCCAGAAGTCCCAGGCTTCAGGCGGCAGAGCCCCGGTTCCGCCGGCCAGAGACGGCAGCTTGATCTCGCATTCAATCACTTGCCACTTGCCACTTGCTTCTTGCTTNTTGACTTTNTTCNCGTTACTCCCGTCGAGCGACTACCGGCTGGGTCCCTTTGNCTTCCACCTTGAACACCCCCAAAATCCTATTAGAAGATGTCGTCCTTGTCGAATCCCTTTTCATATGCCGCACTACCGAACGACATAGGCAGGCTGATATTCGAATTCCTCGCTGAGAGCGGCGCTCCTTCATGCTCACTCGTATCGAAGCGGGTCCAGTCGTGGTACGTTGGAGTACCCCTATCATGGTGCGCCCTCTCTCTTTCTGAATCTTTCTCTCGCAGGGTGGAACGGATCATATACCGTGAAGTTGCTTTAACCACCAAGGAGAAAGGCGCGCTCTTTCATCGAACAGCTCAGGAGGCACTGGCGGGGTCGTCGAACCGGGGGAAATCCAAAGACTTCCTTGCCTCTAGCGTTAAATGCCTCTACATCAAATACGAGGTAGACGCATCCGTCGTTGCCCCCATCCTGAAGGTGTGCACTGGTGTCATAATGCTTGCACTTTATATTCCAGATACCCATGCGAACAAAGAACTGTGGGAGGTCACGGCCACAGACTGGATACGCCCTACTCGCCTCGCGATCCCTGGTTCCTCTCTCCCTCCGGCGAATCGCGACTTTCTGCAGCCTATCTTCCAAAATGTTACCCACCTGGAGTTGCTCTGGGAAGACGAGGACTCTTTGGATTTCGACTGGGCGACGCTTCGAAGGCTCCGCCAGCTTACACACCTTTCCATTGACATGCAGTTCGACCCTGACGACGAGGCGGTGGTGGACGTAGCGCAGGATTTGCTGGGACTATGCCCGCAATCCGTTCGGATAATGATACTCTGGGTGATTTTCTCGAACTACTTCGAGCCAGGGAGCGGCCATTACAAAGGAATTATGGCGCTTCATGCTGGAGCAATTGACCCACGAGTGGTCGTGGGCTACTCCGCTAACTTGTCCAAAGACGACGAGCTTCCTGCGCANATAGCCAGTGCCAGCCTACTTATGCGGTTTGCAGACGTCGAAGCCGGGTGGAGNACACCTTNGAGGGCCAAAATGGACATGTGGGATCTCGCAGAAGAGAGGATTGAGAAGAGGTCCNCAAAGCGAGCCGGGGAGAGTCAGGTATGTGNCCATTTGTCTGCTTTGAACGCCTCATTGACCTCTGTGACAGGCCCCTAGGNTTGACGATNATTTGTAGTCGGNAAAANTGNAGGAATATATGACCCTNTNTCANTTGNNNNCCCCCTGCCATTACTACAGGCCATTACTCACTTACCCCAGTTGTGTACGCGTTATTTATTGTTGTTATTTTTGGACGGTGATGCCGGAATTCGCCCAAAATGGTTCGCGATATAGTGCTTGACCCCGAACCTCCAGGAGCCCGTTCTATCTGCTTTGCTCTCGTCACCTTCTTTCTCTGCTGGCCAGTACTGTGACTATGAACCAATCAGGGACAGTGAATGCTGATGCTATGGACGTCGATGGGCAGCCTAACTTTGCTAACGGCCCACATGAGCAAGAGCGGCGGACTGACGGGCAGACACCTCAGGCCGGCCCATCGCGCCCATCAACTGCCGACGGCAAGCAACTATCTTCAAGACGAGGAAACTCAGTGCCTATTCATGTGCCAGCATACTCTGTTGGCTGTGTTTATTCGGTGCAAATGATGCTACATTTCAAGAAGCTTCGGGAGGACGACCACCATCCAGAGCAGCCAGCTCGGATATCTCGGATACAGAATATTCTCGTACAGAATGGGCTCTATGACAAAATGAAGCAGCTACCAATCAGGCAGGTAATGAAACATGAAGCGATGCTTGTACATAGCGAAGACCACTGGGACAAGGTCATACAAATCCAATGTGAGCGGCGAGCGCACACTATTGTCATGAACACATAATTGATCTTCACTGTCGCGCCTTGAATGCTTAGACATGTCGGACCAACAACTGGTCGACTCAGAGGAGTACTATGAGCAGCTCTCGCTGTATGTGTCTCCCGGCACTACCGATGCAGCACTCCTTAGCTGTGGCGGAGTGATTGAAGCCGCTCTGGCCGTTGCGCGTGGAGAAGTGAAGAAGAGCTTCGCCATCGTACGACCTCCGGGCCATCACGCTGAGCCAGAGGAGCACATGGGCTTTTGTTTCTTCAATAATGTTGCTGTTGCCGCACGCGTAGTCCAGCAAGAAACGTCTATCAAACGCATTCTCATCTTGGATTGGTGTGCTATTCTCTCGTTTGCTCCTGCCACAACTCAGAATTGATTGAATGTAATGAACAGGGACGTCCATCATGGCAAGCTTTTCTTACCCTCTGTTCTCAATTGGTGCCTTGACAACCCGGTCGCGTACAGGCAACGGGACGCAG
This sequence comes from Coprinellus aureogranulatus, assembly GCA_027627275.1. Taxonomy (NCBI): domain Eukaryota; kingdom Fungi; phylum Basidiomycota; class Agaricomycetes; order Agaricales; family Psathyrellaceae; genus Coprinellus; species Coprinellus aureogranulatus. Next base: position 11,796 of record JANDKE010000301.1, read on the forward strand.
CGCGCGTTCAACGACGACCCGTCCGTCCTTTACGTGTCACTACATCGGTACGAAGAGGGCTTGTTCTATCCTTGTGGCAATTTCGGATCTCTGGAATCATGTGGCGAGGGTCCGGGGCTTGGATTGTGAGTTCAAGTATTCAAAGGAATTCTGCTTTGCTTATTCTCTGTTACTCCCTGCTCTAAAGTTCCGTGAATGTGCCATGGCCCTGCGGAGGCATGACCGACGCCGACTACCTTCATGCCTTTCAGAGAGTTATCATGCCCATCGCCATGGAATTTGCTCCTGAACTCGTAATCAGTAAGCAGCAAACACTTTAGAATTCTGACACTCTTCTTACCCGTTCCTAGTCTCCGCGGGCTTTGACGCTGCTGCAGGAGACGAGCTGGGAGAGTGTCATGTGTCGCCAGCAGGATACGCGCATATGACACATATGTTGTCCGGCCTTGCTGGTGGTAAAGTCGTGGTAGCTCTTGAGGTGAGGATTGCAAGACTTGTGGCGCCGCTGCGCTTACTGACAATGGATGTANTCAATAGGGTGGCTACAACCTGGATTCCATATCAAACTCGGCATTGGCTGTTACCCGTATACTTCTTGGCCAAGCTCCCGATGAATTGCCNCCTTTAGTCGCTTCCGACGAGGCAACAGAGACAGTCTGGCTAGTGGCTAAGCAGCAGAGCAAGTACTGGAGAAGTATAGACGCTGTCGCATGCGAACCGAGAGAAGGTACTAGCCCATCCCCAAAAGCTCTTACATGGCCCTTACAATTTCGACAGAGGTTGAAGACATCAGCTATTCAATACCAGGTACGCGTTACAGCAGTGTCTCCCTCTCCCTTGGTTGCTGATCGACACTCTATTTCCAGAGATCCTCAAGGAGCATCGCCAATACCACCTTTATACCCACTACGATATGATGCAGATCCCAATGCTGACGGACGCTCTGGAAGATCGATTCTCTGGCCAAGTGATGTGCACGTATGTTACACCTTCTCCCTCTTACAGTTACCAGACTTACAATCCGAAAGAGGTGACCTGCTGGATAATAAGACAATTGTTTTGTTCGTTCATGAGTTGTAAGCATCGTCTATTGACTGGCTGTCACCAAGTGCTCATGGTCACTCGTTTTCAGTGGGAATCTTCGAATGGAACTGGCGTCTTCTGCGAGCTGCGATGTGGAACTCCATCGCGCACACCTAGTACGTCGAAACAAACATGTGGCCCAGAGACCTGATTGAGCGGAGTATGGTGACAGATTGATTCCTCGAAATTAGTCATCGAATGGGTTCGCAACGAAGGCTATGCGTTGGTCGACATGAATCTTTATCCAAAACCAGTCGAAAAGCACAACGTAACGGTAAGTTAGTTCCAGTAGTACCCCTCTTGCCCGACTCACCAGCCGCACAGCGACATCGAAAGGATGTCGACGAGAGCGCAAAAGACGCGCTGACATACGTTTGGGATAACTTCATCCAGTACGTGAATGATCTATTTCATCCCCAGTACTTTTTCTTATGTACGGCAGACTATCCAACGCCTCGCGAGTCATTGTGATGAGCCATGGACCTGGTGGGAAGGCCGCGGTTGAGCTACTCAATCGTCGATCAGTGGGCATGATGAGACTTGTGAAAGGTTTCGTGCAGATAGTCGGCCTTCAAGATGTACCTTACTCGCCGTCTGGCAGCAACGAAGATGTCCGCCCATGGTTCAAAAATGTAGGCGTGGTGTTCTCTCGCGTGGACCGATGAGACTTTCTTCTGACCTTACCATCCAGAACTCTATGCTCATTTCTCCAACTACCCACCCGATGCACCTTGGCAAAGATAAGCGGAACGAACTAAGGAGGCAGGGCGTTATAATCGCTGTTGGTGCGTATTGCAGAGTATACTCTATAGTTCCGCTTTCGATGATATCTCCTACAGACGAGTCGCAGTCAATCAAGCTTGTCAAGAGAGCTATGCCGGCACTTACGGAGTATGTGAAGGAACGGCTTGCGCTCTTCCCCATTGAAGACGACGATGAGTCAGGTGAAGACGATGACGCCAATGAGCATTGACCCTCTACCCGATTAACGTCTGTAGAAAGACTTGCTTCGGTCTGCATCCTGGAACGGACCTTGACAACCGTTCCACGGGATCGGGGGGTCACTATATTTATTTCGCTACTGCTATCGACATCACGACTACTGCTTTCCTCACTTGTTGTAACCTATGACCCTGATGCTTTGCTACTAATCGCCAGGTACTAACCCTTGCTCCCCCTTACGTTGGACGCTACGGCTTTGAGTAAGGGGCAGACAAGCGGTCAACCTAGCCAGTGTTATTATCGGCTTGTTCTCGGCCTGAGCGAGGTTGCGTGAAGCGAGCACCCTCGAATGCGTGGGATGGTAATGTCCCACGCCACTTGTACCCCTCAGCATAGATATATTCTATCGAGGCCAATCGCTCAAGGAGAGAGAGAGAGACGGCGGTAGGTGAATCAGTGCGCAGAGGGCCTTCGTCTTGCTAGTCGACATTATTACACAGGGGAATTTCTGTACGTACGCCCAACGGACCGATATCTACGCCAAGACTACTTCGGCGATCCATTTCTCCAGCGCCTCATTCAATTCCTTCGGTGCATCCGCCGCAACCCAATGAGTGGTGTCGAAGTTAACGACGGTTACGTTGGTAGAGTACTGGCGAGTGAGGGCCTCCTGGGCCCAGTCGACGCATATGACATCGTGGCGCGCAGTCCCAAGGAAAACAGGTTTGTGGATTGCGTAGCTGTCGAGGGGGATCTCTGCAGGAACGGTTTATCAACCGCATTAGTACCAGTAAGCACACTCACTATCGTCATCTTTCTTCGTCTCTCCGTCCAAGTTAATCCTATAATAATTGAGCGGACCATCCAAGCGATACTTGCCAAACTGCTCCTCATGATACTTCCACTGATCTTCCGTTATGCCGGGGATGCGAGGGGTGCTTGAGTTGCTCTCGACAAAAATGCGGAAGGCGCCCGTGGGAGCCATGTTGAACTTCCAGAGGCGACCATCCTTGGTGTAACCGAGATCGAGGAATGATTTGAAGTGGTCTTGGATCACCTTGGGGGCGTCTGGTGCGGTGAAGAATTCCCTGGCCACGTTACAGTAATCCATGAGAACAGCGATCTATGAAGCCCTAGAGAACAGCGCACCAGTATCCGAAGTTCTCATAGCCAAGTAGTTTGATAGCCTGTGGATAACCAAGTGTCAGAGCTACAGATGTCGCACGGAATGGAAAGCTAAAATCAACCCACTTGCTCCCGCAGTTCCTCCATGGTGGACCCAAGGCTATTCGGGGGAACATACCCGAGAGCTAGGAAGCCAAAGGCAAGAAAGCGGTCCGCGTATAGGTTGGCCAGGACGCTGACAGTCTTGGATCCCCTGGATATTGTTCCTGTTACGGTACTGGCTATAGTAAGGGCGTGAATGTAAGTATGCGCACCAGTCATGTCCCAAAGCAATGACGTCCTTGACATCCTCATGGTCCAGTATGTCGACTACATCCTTGGCCAGGAGACTATGCACATAGGCGGAGGATTCCTTAGGCTTGTCAGTTCCACCGTATCCTAGGAGGTCAGGAACGACCAAGCCGAAGCCCTTCTCCTTGAAGTAGGTGATTTGGGCATGCCAGTCCACAGCCAGAGACGGAAAACCGTGGAGGAGCAGAAGAGTTGGGTTTCCAGCCTCTGGAGCTGAGAAGTAGTAATGGTAGTTGAGACCACGGGAGGTAGTCAGATCTTTAAAATGTGGAAGAAGAGGATCGATGACGGATAGGGCAGCTGGGCAGATATGAGCTCAGATTCGCAAGAGAGGGTGGCAGTAAAGCCGTACCTATCCCGAGTGCTTTCGCGCTGTCTGTGAGTCGCATTTCGGTAGGCGTTAGATTGTGAACTATGGCCTTACTACCGTGACCACTGCCTTAAACGCTCTTATACCTTTCACAGAGGTGCCTCATGCGCTTCCCGTCGCTCTCATCTTACTCAGCTTCAACTGGTATCAATCGAACAAGCATGGTCTCCTCCACAGAGATTTGTCACTTTAAGCTTCCTTCAGGCTGGCAAAGTGAGACCAGTAGGCTTGGCTGTTTACCACAGCGAGACTCGGGGTGTTGGGGTGACAAATCCGGGCCCGGAACTTGAGAGGCCTCCCCGGCTTGGGTTCGAGCCCGACTAGCATACTGACGTTGTCGAAGCAGTTTCGACTCAAGGAGATGCATGTCAGTTATTCAGCAAGCAAAGGAAGCAGCGATCTCGGAGGTCGTGAAAGTGAATATCCATTGATCCATCGGAAGCGCTCAATTATTGGATGCCTTCGCTTGGCACTGTACGATGCTGCGAGGAATAAACACGCACACCTGATTGAAAAAGAGAGCAGGCTTCATTTTCTAGAGCGTCATATCCCGCATCTGGGCGACAGGTAACCTATAAATCGGCAAGGTGAAGTACTCCCTGCTTTGTCCCCACCGATCTTGGTCGTCGTCTGCAGTGACATCCACGTCCGACCACTCCACATCGAGGCCAATGTCCGCAAGATGCAGTTCAGAGATGTGGGTGTAGACATCGTAGAACAGGGCATCTACAATCCAGGGCGTCAGCATACATTTGGGGAATCGGGCAAGGAATGAAGACGAACTCGTCGCTCCCAACCCGTTAAAGAAACCAAATCTCGCGTCAGGACCATCCAGGATATCGGGAAGCTGCTCGAAGAACTCCTTCAATGCACTATAGTCCTCGGAGAAGGTATCCGTGTACACCACATCGAAGCCGCCAAACTCGTACAGCTTGTGGTTCGATGTTGGACCGACAAAGTCCTGCCATTTGCCTTCGAGAATGGTGACGTTCGGCTTGTCGTACCATCCGGTTGCGCGCATGTGGGCGAGGACGTCGGGGTGAGGTTCGATGATAACATGCTGCGATGGTGGAGTTGGGAGGGACTCGAATAGGGTGTCGATCTACAGGGTTGACGAGTTAGGCTGAGGGCTACTGGTGAGTGTGAAAACGAAACACCCACAATACCCAAGCCAAACCCAACGTTTAACACCTTTAGCCCCTCCTTCTCATTCTTATGCCCCCCAGTCAACCTCTTAACCGTTTCCTTCATGATACCCTCCTCCCACCCCATCATCACGCCAATCTCCTCCTCTTTCTCCTCCTCACCATCCGCTATGACGCCTCCATTTTCCCCGAAGATTAGTTTTGGCACCTTCGTCTTGACCTTGACTTTACATATACTCTGTCCATGCGCATCGGTGGTGTATACGAGCCTGGAGTCGAGGAAGGCAGAAGTTGACCCCGCAGCAGTTTCATCTGCGTGTTGGATAACGTTGGAGGACGAAGTGTCGAGGGGATCGGAGGAGCTATCAGGCTGGGGTTTATTTTGTGAGGCGAGGATCCCAAGAAGCATCTCTGCGTCGAATATTGAACATTGTTCCGGATAATTTCGTTAGATTTTCAAAACCAAGGGAGAGAATCGCGTTAGGTGGGTGTGTCTGGAAGTTATCAGGCGACGCGAAGGAAGGTCTGGCAGCTGGTACGAACCTGAACGTATCCCAGCGTCTCGGATGAGAGTATACGTCTCCTCGTCGTTGAACGACAACGCAATATCTCCAGCAGTATTCTTCAGGTAGTCCTCTACATTCCTTAAACACTTCAGATCGCAAAACCTAAATCTAACGGGCAGGGTACGCACGGGCATTCCACACAGCACCCTCTTGGATCAGAAACCTCGCGATGTCGGGTCTCCGCACATACGCTGCAGCATGCAAGGCACTCATCCCCTCCGCCTCATCTTGGAACCACACTGGTGCGCCAGTCTTCTTCACCAGATCCTGAACTTCGTCGAAAGGTGCATTGTTCAAAATGGACTGGATGAGCTGAGTACCGAGCATGATCGCCACATCCCCTTCGTCCATAGGCGCATTGTCGATGTTCATCGGGCCATCGGTTTCGTGTGTGTGTGCGCCGTGGGCAACTGCTGGAGATTCGGAGGACATGGCAGTTGCGGTGAAAAAGACGATTCGCGCCAATCTAATCGCGTCCTGATTTGATGGTAGAAACATTTCGGGCCTCGGTGCGACTTGCACCCGCTTTGACTCGAGATACAGACAAACAGAGAACGGTAGGGCGAGGATGGGGAGTAGTATGTAATAACAATCCATTACCAGAGTGTGAAGGAAAGAATGCAGCAAACTCGTAACGACGTGGTGAATGACTAACGATACAACATCATGAACAGGCAAAGATGTAGAAGAGGGTGTAAATGAGTGGGAGCTACGAGGTGACGAACGTTTAGACCACTGGGATAGGGAGCTTAGTGCCTGGAGGGATACTGGTAAGAATGAAGAGTGCTCACAGAGGACAGCGTTGATGCACCCGTCGTTTTCAGGGTTGTTTGTGATCTGGGCGTATTTACCGAAGACAACCTTTCCTCCTGTGGTAACCATACCCAACTCGGAAACATTGACCTCGATGATGGTACCCTTGGTAAGCACGCCGAGCTGGGTATACATGGGGGACTGGGGATTCTTCTTGACACCGAGGATCTGGAGCTGGAACGTAGCCTTGAGGTCGGCTGTGAGGAAACAAGGCTTAATCCGTGTGTTGAAGGTATAGATGAGCAGAGACGTACGATGCGTGACATTCGCCTTCTTGAACCTCAACGCCATGGGCCTCACAAACCTCTCCAGCTTTGGCGGTTTCCTCGTAAAGCTCTCCCCAACAAACGTCGCTTTCGTAACCATCCTCTTCCAACTCTTGCTCTTGCTCTTACCCGTCTTCAACACCTTGAACATCTCATCCTCCGCAATACCTCGGACCTTTGGCAGAGGTACGGCGAATTTGGCCGCCTTGTCTTTCCGCCTCTGCTTGATCGCACTCGACATAGCCTTGGCATCGCGCTGAGTCTCTCGGTCGAGCAGGTAGGTAGGCAATGCAGCGTCGGGAGCGGCACCTGCGTCTGGCTTCTTGACGTTTCGCTCGTCGTGAGCCTTGAGGGTCTTTTTGAGCTGCACTTTCTCGGCATGGCGCTTTTGGTGGAGGAGTTTGGCCTTGATACCGAAGAGTTTTTGAGCTTGTGCAGAGGCACGGTGGGCTTCACGAGCTTCACGCTTACGCCTGGAAGTAGGTTAGTACATAGCGCAACGCTCGAAAACTGGTAGTACGCACTTGCGCTCGAAGTGATCTAGCCTCCGACCATGCCTCTTGATGTGCTCCTCGATATACTCATTCTATAGCCGGTTTCTCGTCACAAACCATTCACGTACTTCAAAAACGAAATCTGATTACCTGAGGCTATAGTTCCAAAGAGTTTCAGCAAGCAGCACACACAATGAAGTAGAAATTGTACTGACCATGACTGTTGGAAAGAAAGATGCCCTGCACGAGAGCCAATCAGCGGCGGACTCAAATCTTTTCCACGTGATGCAATACCCTCATCAATTCTTGACGTGTGCTGAGCGCACCGCAGGCATCGACGACGACGACGACAACGACGACGACATTTCCAATCTCCCCTATTTATCGACTATAGAATGTGGCAGCAAGACTCCTACGGCGCCTCCTCCTCCAACGCACAGCCAGCATACTACACGCCCCAAGGCGCGGGCGTCGAACCCCTACAGTTCTACGGAGGAGCCGTAGGAGGCGATCCAAATGCCTATGGGTACCCTGGCTCAAGACCAAGCCTAGACGGGAACATGACGCCACAAGGCAGCATGTCGCATTCTGTGTCATTTGGAGGGAGCATCCAGAGCCAGGGCGGTTGGTGGACAGCATTTGGGACAGGAGGACTGGAGGGAGAACCCCCGCTGCTCGAAGGTTCGTAGTACTAATAACTATGCGCGCTCTGTCTGGTATTAAAGGTGTTGAATAGAACTGGGAATCAACTTTTCGCATATCCGAGCCAAGACACTGACAGTGCTCAATCCACTACGACAAGTAGACAGCCGTATCATGGACGACGCAGACCTTGCAGGTCCTATTATATTCTTCTTCTGCTTTGGCGTATCATTACTCTTCGTGCGTGCCTTCATACCTAGCATTGCCTTGGTTCTGACCCTGCGCGCAGTCTGGCAAGCCCAATTTCGGCTACATCTACGGTGTAGGCCTCTTCGGCTCGCTATCCATATACACCCTCCTAAACCTCATGTCCGAGCGAGGTATCGACGCCTACCGCACCGCTTCGGTTCTAGGCTACTGCCTCCTACCCATGGTCGGTGTGTCCGCCATCAACATCGTGGTCAACCTCGAAGCAACACTCGGTTACCTCGTCACCATCCTGTCAATACTCTGGTGCACATATGCTGCATCAGGAATCTTCGTCGCGGTATTGCAGATGACGGAGCAGAGACTACTCGTGGCATATCCTGTGGGTTTGCTATACGGATGCTTCGCCCTGTTGACCGTATTTAGCGGGAAGACGGCGGTCCCAACCTCGAAGTAATAGACTTGGTCACATTTCGGTTCCTTGTGGTATTCGATTCGGGAGAAAATTACATTGTATATTGACTATGCTTGCGAGCCGACATGAGTATTGGGAAGATGATGGTGCTGAAAAATGTGCAAGAGGAAGCCAGTGATCATGGACATGGTACAAGTCAGATGAAAGCGTGTCTAGGTGGGCGAATACGAAGCAACACAAAGCGAGAAAAACAACTAATGAAGAGAGAGTCGGAGAAGAGAGCTGCAACCACGGAGCGCGACAGGACAGCGAATGTGAGGAATGCGAGGGACAGAAAAACAATCCAGATACTCAAGGAACGTGGCCATAACCAGTATGGTCAAATGGTCCCGGACGGGATGTTCTGCCATACAAAGACGCGTCTGTATGGCTCTGATACATTGACCGCTGAGAATCGTCCGGGGGCGCGCTATGCTGGTGCGGCGCGAAGCCAAGGGGATGGCCGAATTGCGCGGGTTGGGCACCAGGTTCATGCGGGTGATGATATGTTGGGTTGTGCTCCCATGGTAGAGGTGCGGAGTGGTAAGGCGGTTGGATCACAGGATGCTGTTGAGGCTGGCCATCTTGCGCTGACCATGCGTGCCTTAACCTGGGTGACGGGTGATTAGAAACGATCATGCATGGAGTACAGAATTCTGCATTCAGCTCACCCAACTTCAGGTGGGAAGGTTCGAGGGTATGCCGACGGCCCATCGACCCTCACATCTGCACGTCGATACCGTCTGTCCGCGTTGTGAGCGAGTCCCGAATCACGGTCGTCTCTGTATCGCCGTGGAGGGAATTCAAACGATGGAAGGCTGATCGGAGGCTTAGCATCTTCGTCTAAAGTGCTACGATCCATGGAAATGGAGGAGCGTGAGGTCCCAGGGATTGGCGGCTGGAACCTGGCGGAGCGAACGTCGTCAAATGAAGGCGTACGCTCAGCGAGCGTACGATGAGACGGGGGCGGCGGAGGTGGTAGCGAATCTCGACGATGATTGAGGGAAATTCGAGGATGCGAGAAAGACGGTCGCCTAACTGTACTACTGATAAATGGCAAGGCCGAGTTATCAGGATGGGCATACTCGCCTTGCCCGTACATACCAAGTTGATGGGGCCTTGACATTCCGTCCTCCAACGCATGAGATGTGCGACTAAAGTGGTCATGGTGTTGGGGGATGTTATCCATGCTTCGCGAAACGTGGAGCATCGGGGATGTCGGGGAAAGCGAATATGGAGAAGGTCGTGCATGGTGCGGTTGCTCAACGTACGGTCTGCTCGGGCTTGCACCATGTAGGTCGATAGGTGGGCCGTGCTCCGCCTTCGGAGGGCTGATCCCTAGTTCATNCAGGTCGTCGAGATCCTCGTCCTGAAACGTATGTAGGTGGGCGTAATTCTCGGGGATGAAAAGAGTGGGATCTGGGGGTTCACCGTCNTTCAACGGCCGCACAGATTGTTGTGAAGAGGTGCTACANAAGGGAGGAAGGGAGGAATGGGACGACTCATGTCGNNCGAGNCGTTCATCCGGGCTGTCAGCTTTCTGCTTCCTCTTTTGTTGCTGTTGACGCTGTTTGCGTAAGTCCTGGAATGATTCTTTCCTNGATGCAGTGGCNGCCGAGGTTTTCNGAGGTGGAGGCGTCCACTCTTTCAAGTCTTCTTCTTGCGGCATAGATTGNTTAAGCTGCGCTCTANANGTCCACCNNTCAGCCTACAACAATATAGGANAAATCGAAGCAACTTACATCCATGGAGACACACATTGCCATCTCGGTTCAACCCACTCCAGAGCCTCNATCAANAGGCGAGCATCTGCGAGCAGTTCTTCCATCTTCTCTTTCAAAGACCGGAGAATCTGCTCTGTACCNAGGCCCTCCGCAGCATCCCCTGCTCCTGGCGGCTGTTTCTCCTTTTCCTGGCTGCTATCGATNGGTCCTGCCCGCCNCCGACGCNGGNCGNAGAGTCGATGACACCTGACAGCTGTATCTTGACGAGAGCTTTTTGCTGCCCCTTGAGATCCCAAAAGGCAAGGAGGAATATCCCAGCACATACATACGCTGCGTTATAGAAATTCGGTACATGCATCATCTCCCAGGACCGCATGCTGTATTGGTGCTCCAGGACCCGCGTACACGCGCGAGCAGAGCTGATGCATATCGCCAGAGCAGGGAAGGCGATCGAGGACGATGCATTTCCTGAAGGAGGGTTACGTTCTCGTAAAGACTGTGGGAGAAGCGGTGGCGGCGGAATGAAGGGACGGTAGATAAGCAAGCGAGTAAGATAATACGTTGTGATGAACGTCGCAGAGAGGCTGTAAAAGAGTGGGTCGGAGATATCTTTCGACCACCTTACTGTGATATGCTGCATGTCAGTCGATGCCCCAACCGGCAGATATCACAACATACAGTGGGTGGGAACGCCTTCGATACACTCTTCCAGTGCAGCGTTCAGTTGCGTTAGGACCTCATTTCTCCAGTCGCCCTTGATTAGACCAGTGAAGAGGTTATTCTTGTTTATGGCGTACTGGGTAAAGCAGCTGATGAACACCGCAAATGGCAGAACAGAATGCTACTTACAATAGTCCGTGAAGTAAAGGCAACGATTTGGGTCAGCTTGATGAAGTGATTGAAGAATGAGATTGTGCAAGGGACGCCTGCAGGTTGCTTCCATCCGTATTCGTCACCCCAATATGGATCGTCAACTTCCAGCGGAAATTCGAGATCGAAACTGGCAGTAGGTTGAGTTAGAAACACTGAAAGAACCTCCAACAAAAGGGTCATGAGATCACTCACTCTTCTTCACCAATCCCGACTGAACGGCCAAGAACTACACCACCCAATCTGTCAAACACAACCAGATGCCAGAATGCCCGTTTCCACAGTTCCCCTTCGGCGCTAGGAGTACTTTTGTACACTCGCATTCTGTGCGCGCCAGCGTCGATAGCCCTTCTCAGTCCGATTGAGACAATGATCCATGCTTGTGGATACCCGGTTGTCGTGCGAAGGTACTGTCCCAAAAGCTAGACAACCATATGAATAAGGAACAAGGCTTTGTGTGGGCGATAACGTATCGCTCACCGCAAGTGCTTGTACCTCAAATAGCGATACACCGTGATTCAAGTTGGCATTGGCTCGAATTACCTCTGAAAAGTGGTTCAGCACAGACAAATGGGACTAAATTGGAAGGAGAGTACCAGTCGCAGCATCAGCGTATGTCATTCCTGCGTACCACCAGCGCTTCGCATGAGAATCGTGTTGCGTTTGCACCGGTTCCTCGGAAGATCGGTCGTCGTCCCTGACCATGCCGTCCATGTTGCTCTCATTTTGTGGTCTCCAGGGAGGAAATTGGTCGGGAGGATGTCGGTCCTCCGGCTTAGGCACCACCCTCTCGTCCTTGGACCAACGGCTGGCGACTGCGAAAAGCAGCAAGCATTTGGCAGCAAACCAAAAATTCGTATGATGTAGACGGTCCTTCCACTGTTGCTTGAAGGTCGGCTGGTGAAGTAGAGGAAAGTGGGAATTGCAGTAAACGAAGTAGGTGTCGATCAATTCAGCACATAGGTCTTCTGGCGGGAACCGATCCAATACATTAGTTGAAACTGCCCTTGGGGACGATGAGGGGTCCGCGCCGTCAGGGCCGCACTCCCACTAAGATTCGGATGTCAAGCCAGTTCATATATTGTACGGGCTGAAATCACGTACTGGTGGTGTTCGCCAGAATTGCGGACGTCGAGTACTGGCAACATTCGCATTGTCTGGGCCCTCAAACTTAACTTTCGTCCTTGGTTCACCGCCGCTGGCTGAAGGTTCAGAATGCGGCCTTTCACTGTCGGGATTCGCCACCTGAGGTGCCTCAACCTCCATTTGCATTGTTTCTTGCATATGCAAGTGCTTGAATCGGCGTGTGGCCTCCACGAGTCCTGCCGTAGTACTCCTCCCGTGGAACACTATTTTGTTATTCGCTGCATGGGGTGTTTCATTCATTTTCAGTGCAATGCGGTTTCGGCCCGCTAGGGACGTCTCAACAATCTCCTCCGAGTCGGAATCGCTCGCTTCCCCTGCACTGTCAGACGTTGAGTCTGACGGAGAGGTGAATGACGAGAGAGACCTGTACTCTGGAGCTGTCGAGGACGACCCTGGACTCCCCGAGGATTTCCTTTCCGCACTTTCCGCAGATGCGACCTTCGAACGTCGTTTCTTGGCCTTCGTCCGCGGATTGAACAACAAATGAGTCGTTCTAGTGGTTGGGCTTGGGGCACCCTGTGGGGCATCCTGGTGGAAAGGAATGATCAAGGGGGGTAGAGACGTCGGGGAGGATGAAGAGCAAGAAGACGTTTGGGGAAAGATTTGCGCGTCCTCCGGGCTTTCGGCAAGCAACTTAGTGTCTGCAGTCCGTTTCTTCTTTGCCTGACGTTCCTCCCCTCCTCTGTTCTTCCAAGAATCTCTGATGACCGGTGGACCCAGCTCATTGGAGAAGTCCACTCCCGGTCTGATCTAACGGCATACACATTAAGTATATGCGGGTCAACGGGAAGGCCAGCTGACGCACCTGAGCAAGAAGTGACTCGAGTTCTTCAATGCGGTCTTCCAAACCTACGACATATCTAGCGGCCTCGTTTTAGCATGCGTGTCAGCGGTCGTGAAACGCAGCTTATTCTCTTACGCCTTGGGAGGACCGCGTGGCTTGCTCGCCTCTCTAGAACAAGGACGTGTTGGACACTGGGACGACTCCAAGGACTGAATTGAGGACGTACATGTAGGTGCAGGCCTTCTTGGCCTGTATACAGTTGGTGCATACGCTGTCCTGAGCCCAGGGCCCGTCGCACTTTGTCTTCTTCCTCCTACAAGCATCGCAGGCGCGATCAATACGCCGTGCCTTGGACGGACCAGCGCCTGGCTTGTAATCCGCGGTGTGAGACCCGAGCGCGTTTCGTTGAAGATGCGGTAGAATTGGCTGAAGGCGAGTGGAGGTGAAGCTACTGCGGGACGAGGAGGACGAGGGAGGGTTGGGGAGCATTCAGCATGAACCTGGAAGGGGAAGACAAATGACGGAGGCAGATATGTTGAGAATGTGTTGTTATCCATTCGGCAAGCCCAAGACATACTTATGCAAGGTCGATTGCGAGATGGGATTATGTAACTTCAGGAAACCAGGTCGGAATACGTCTTGGTTCGGTTGACACGCTCGCGGAGATCAGCAGACATGTGTCCTGCCTCGGGTGGGCATCATATCGCCCGGATGAACAAGGCTCCTCACGCTGATCTGCCATTCGCATATAGCGAGAAGCAGCTTGTGAGTAAAAAGCCAGTTCAGTCGCAAGGCGGCAGAAGTCAACCTCGAGGACAACGGGGGGTGATAGCGCGGCACATGTACCTCATTTCAAGATTTACCTCTTTGGTCCCAGCTCCTGGCAAGAGAGCGGACCGGGAGAGACCCAAAGGCTTGGCGCAGCGGGTAGCATTGACGACGCCAGCCGGGAACGCCAGAAATTACAGGACGACGGTGGTGGTAGAGAAGAAAGAAAGGCGGCGGGGACAGGTATTTATCTCCTTGCTCTGTCTCTGGTTCGCACGATCGGTGGGCCNCCTCCTCCTCCTCTGCNTTCGCCCTCNCCNGCCCATGCCCNCCCNACTTTAAATTTCGGNTTTGTTCCATCTAACATCCCCGCATANACTCAGCTATTGAAACCGCAATGATATGACGTGCAAGGCACGCTGATCCCAGCATAACACCTTATATTCGGTGTCCTGCACACTGGCATCCTGGCTCTCCTCGCAGGACCATNCCATGGCATTGGATCTTTGTACCTGCCANTTTNCAAGCCCGAATCCGAGTCGGAACCAAGTCTAAAACTTTGCCGCCTCCGAGGATCGCTTTGGCTCGCTTAGGCGGCATGTNGCGGCAAGCCAGAAACGGAAGCAACAGGGTCAAATCGCCGACATCATTCACATGCCCCGAGCCTCNCCTCATCGTTTACCNGCGNNNNCCTCGACGTCCACGACCAAAATGCCCTCTTTTGCCGCGATTTTAGCACCTACACGCCGTAGGGCACTCTTCTTCATTCATCGGCGCACATATGTCGACCTCAACAGACCAATGCCGCCGCCTCTTCCTCCGAAAGAGCAACGCGAGTTCGAGGAGCTGCAGCGGAAGGCGCAGGAAGGATCTCCGGACGCGGTTATTCATCCGGATGCGCCTACACCAGTCAAGGCAGAGTTCGAGGGCGAATCAACCCATCGACAGGGGAACGAGGAGGCCCCAAGCGCGAGCCTGTGGGCAAATGGACGGACGAGGGCGACTGGAGCTTCAAGGGCAGGGTCTCCGACTTCTGATCAGTGACCCGGCTTCTTCAAACGGCTCTAGAGAGGGCGANCCGGTATACCAGGGAGTCAATTTAGGTTTGGNTGACTTCGGCGGAGGAGGAGCAGAGTCAAGCGACATCGCAGCGCCGCCCATTGTTGGAACCCAGAAACACACGCCCCTCCGCTACGATCTGTCACTGCTGGNGCAACAAGTCCGCTAAATCCTCGCACGGAAACCATGCTGACAGGCGGAGCTCAAGATAGGCCATCCCATGGGATTGTGGATATTCCAGNCTTCTCAAAACGCTTCCCAAAGATATTTGCAATATACTGCATCTCCTGCCCCAATAAAGCCGTCCGCTTCCACCCAGAGGCNTGNCCACACGACGCAAGAAGCCCTNTGGAATGACTACCAGCCNGCATCACAATTAGTCTCGACGGACGACCTCTCACCGCGATGGATTCGAGTGAGGGGTTGCATCACAATACGGTAACGCAGGGTAACGCAGTGGGAGCATCTACGGANTGAACTGAGATCANGGCAATCCNGCCTATTCTCCCGCCATTTCGCCACCGCAGCATGTGCTTCTGTACCGTAAAATGTCTATCGGTAGCGCAGAAAAGAAGCTTTCCTTGAGCTTTTCTAGGCAATTCACTNGCTGCGGTTGCNAAGTGTGGTNAGAACCTGNATTGGCTTCCCCGCACTGGTTCGTTCGCAAACGTTCTCCTNCTNGCTTGGTTCAGGGCGGCACTTTNAGGTACACGGTGCCGAGGATACNTATGTCCGAACCGGAAGATAGNGATCGCTTCTTCGTCAAAGATGCAAATCGTGGAAGGANACAATCCATCCAGACCCTCTCCAGACCGCGCTGAAGGGAGTCCATCATGTACACGNCGCAGAACCAGANTTCAGATTGGCTCCTTGGATGCGTTGCTTTTGATTGGAAGGACCAACNGGAACTTGTACAAGTGTCACATGAAGANAAGANGATGAACGCCGTACAAAGAGGAATAGCCGCCCATCTATCGCCTGATTCCGCGAGGAGCACCCACACCNCGACCTCTCCGGGCTGTTGCGAAAANANAATGNTCAGTGTGNNTAGTAATCGAAGGGATAAAAGGCGTACCGTTCGCGCGCATGATGGTAGCACGACCACGAGCCGTACCGATACCCCCTTCCACGCATAGCATTGGGGCCAACACGCTTGAACCTGCACGACAATAATCAGTAAAGCGTTTTGGCCATGCAAAAAGTTGGATAGGGTTGATATCAATCAAGAGAAGCGGGGCAAAAGACGGAGGGAGTGTATGGCGCGTGGATTGGAGAGGAAGTTGGATATAGGCAAAAGCAAAAAGCAGAAACTCACATGGGGGCATTCTGCAACATATCTGGCACGATGAAGAATCGAATCATGCTTCCACGGATGTAGACCTGGTCCAACTGCGACACTCGCCCATCGCGACCCGTTACTGTGATGTCCTTCAAGGAGATATTGAGGTTGTCCTCGGCTGTTTATCGAGGCATGAGGGGGGGCGAAGATGCGAACGGATACGGTCGTTTTCGGTGAATCAAATCGATTTCACCGCAGATGAATGGTAGATTGGTGGAATAATGAGCAACATATCCATCGTCATTGGGCGAGACAGTTGTTGCACCAAACACGTCCATTGGGTACGAGGTGGAAGGCGTCCGATATCGAATTTCACCACAGCGAACAACAGTAACCAAGAAGCAAGGAAAACACGATAAAAACATTCCGTCAGCTCTCCATCCGATAAGCAAGAGTAAAGATGCGCACCTTCAGCCAGCTTCCCCCGATACAACTGTCCCGTCTTGAGCTCGACGGTGATAACATGCCCAAGCGACTCGTGCAAGAGCTTGACGGGGACACCCAAGCCAGAAGTAGCCATTATGTCTGCTTTTTAGGCTTTATAAAGGAAAAATAATCGAAGAGATGCGTTGGGTCTGAAGTAGCGCTGGGAGTGAAGAGCACAGTTCACGCGTAATCGATCGTGGGAATGACTTGCC
>JANDKE010000302.1:0-28578 GCA_027627275.1 Coprinellus aureogranulatus
GTGCTCTGACACTCCTTTCCGCAGTACTTCGCCTTCCTGCACCTCCGGCACTTGGCAAACTCCCGTGGGTACGACTCCCATCGTCCACAAAGCACTAGACCCCATGTCAGATCACGCCAACGTCGAACAAGAAGCCACTTACTGTTAGCACACTGTCGGATACCACCACGCGTCTCATCCTTCCTACACGCGTTCCGCATGATGACTCCCGCCCAATACTGGATCTCCGGAGGTAGCCGGGGCGGTGGACTGAGAAGCTCAGTCTCCGTGGAGCTGGCCTTGAAGGTGAATCGTTCCACCAACGAAAAGACGTTCGTCTGCCGGATCTGCGGAGGTGCCGTGACAACAGGCGATGGTGCAGTGGCCCGTTCCTTTCCTCGTCCTTTGCTTGGTTGCTCCTTCATCTTCTCTTTCTCCCGTGCAGTGAAGGACCCTGGAGGTGGAGCGACTGATGCGGTGGTATACCGAGCGTTGGTGTAGTTGACAGTCGCAGGGTGGAATGAAGCGCGAGGCTTGTAGAAAGCTTGTCGGACGTGCGGATACTTGCTGGTAGAGACTGCAAGCAGAATAGCAAGTCATCGTCGCGATTGAATCGCGTTCTCGAGCTTGATGGTGATGAATTTGCTGAGAATTGGCCTTCAGAAGGCCAGAGTCGGTGTTCCGAGAGCGTAGCGCTCGTCTTTGACGGAGAGAGCGCGGCGACGCATCAAGCCCCGCATTGGAGCGAATCGGGATATATCCCAATGATACGAGCTTGGAAGCTGACAAGGGAGGCATGTTAGCTTCCGGCGGCGACACCGAGTCGAAGGAACAAGCGGAAGGCGCACTCGAAATAAAGAGAAACCCATCGAAAACTCACTTTGACGAAGAGAAACCAAGTCTGCCTCCACCGACAGACCTACAACACCTCTCCTCCTCCAACCAAGCAGATATGAGCACCCCACGACGCGTCGGGTGCTCAGCCCACTCCCAGATATTCGAAGAAGAGACGCCGACCCATGTCGGCGTCTCCCTCGTCCTCCAGCTCCAATTCGGTCGTGATAGCCGACGGGCGCTTATTTGCCCGTCTGGTTGCCCGTGGCGTGCTGGCACGTGTTCGAGCGCTCTCGGGAAGCGGAATGACGACGTGGGTGGTAAGGAGAGGGGTGTCGACGTAGTTCGACTGTTCCCAGACTTGTTGAGGTTGCTGTTAGCCCCTACGATCGATGCCTCGAGGCCTGCGAAGGCCCGTCGAGTCGACCTCTTGTTGCGTCTCGATTGAGGTTACTCGAGCAGCAGCAGACGCTGCAAAGCGCGTCGCAACTACGGAGTCTCCTCTCGCTCTCGACTCTCCACCTGAGGTAGCTTTGACCTTGTCGCAGCTCCTTTATTCTACGAGCAGGCCTGAGCACTGCGTTGCGGCCCCATTAATCCCTCTGCTCGCCAACCGGGCCTTCGGGATGCACACCACTCCGTACAAGGTTGAAGCCTAATCAAACGAGTTCTGATTAGCTCGCAACTCCTAACGTAAGCATTGACAACTCGCCGAAACGCAAGAGGCGATGCTAAGCGGCATGCGGATGTGGGTGCGAGGTTGGTGTCGACTTGGAAGCAGTGCGTGAGGCGGAGTGAGGCCATAAATCATTGCTGGGTTCTCCGGCGGCGAGGGCGACATGCAGTCGTGCGGTATCCTAACCATCCTCTCGAGACCTCCACACTTGGTAATGACTTCTTGAATTAGTGGCGGAGTCGGGGTGAGATACACGAGGTGTGTCAACGAGTTGAACAGTGGCAGCGGAGTCGAAGTGTCGAGAGCTGTTACAATTCCCAATATTAACAGAGATTCCAGACCAATTTGAAGGCCGACGCACCTCGTCTGTCGTGCATCTGAGTGTTGATGCAGACACATGCTTTGTTCTGGCTCGGAAAGCAATGGTTTGATTCTCGCATGGGGTTGCTGCAGACGCAGAGTCAGTCTCGAACACGATGACTAGGAGGCGTGGCTTACGAGTAGCACTAGTGCTAAGGTGATCGTCGTTGTGGCTGTCCTCGGGAGTGACGTCGTCGAGGTTGTCGTCGTCTTCGTGGATTGAGGGGAAGGAGCGGTTTGGTGTTGTCTTGCAGGCTGTTGCTGATTGGCTGACACTGACGCCGCGGCGAAGCGCATTGATCGCGACGGCGACCTTCTTCTCTCTTCTCGCTGCTTCTCTCGCCCTCCCTTCCTTTGCCCTCTCCCTCACAAGCCCCAATCGCGCTCTCCTTCGTCTTCCGCGTCGTCTCTTCCTCTCGTCCCTCCCTCTTTCGTCGCGCCTCGGTCATCCTCCTCCGTGTGTAGCTCTGGAGACTGCCATAACCCCCAACCTGGCTTGATCTCGACCGACATCTGGCTTAGCAACGTGGAGGAATATACATGAGCTCTCGGATACCGAGGCCCTCGGTATCATCGGGAGCGTCGACGAAGAGGACATGGTGCGCAGTTTCCCCAAGTGGGAGACAAGCGCTCGCTGACCTCTTGCTCCTTCTGTAGCTGCGCGAAACATAGGAGCGAGAACAGGTCCACGGCACATTTCGAGAACGCGTCAGGGTTTTCCATCTCAAAGGGAGACTTCAGTGCGATACGTGGGCATCGATATGGCGGGCTTCGCATCAGCGGAAAGACAATCGTGATTCGTGAGCTACCATCTCCTAATACTACACACGATTGAATACTGACCGTGGAGTTGTTACTTCGCGCCGAATGGCTTACAGACCAAGGCTCCCACTCCGCGTCAGGACGAAGCAAGTCAATTCCATTCCGGAGTGACTATCATGGCGAAGGAGGCGACTCGGATTCAGATGGAAGCACTGGGACGTCGTCAACCGGAAGTACAGCAACCGTAATGTCTCTGGCGTACCCAAAACGGCGCCAGATTCCTAAACGCATCAGTACCCCAAAGTACGCCGAAAGGCGGGCCGCGCTGGAAGACGGCGTGGGCGCTTTGAAGCAGAGGCAACGTGAATTGGAGGAGGAGAGCCAAGTCATGACATACCGCCAGCGCGAGTTGGAGGTGCGCGAATCGCGTCTTAGGGCGCAAGAGGCGGAAACGGTTTTGCGGGAGCAGATCATCCAGGCTAGGGAGGAAGACCTGAATGCACAGGTTCAGGCGATGCGAGTTCGTCAAGCAGAGCTCGAAGCGCGGGAGAAGAAACTCAAACAGGAAAGGGAAACCATCGAAACCAAGGATGAGGAAGTACAGCGGAGGGAACTATTGGTCAACCGTGTAGAGACGCAGCTAGGGGCGAGGATAACTGCGTTGGATGATCGTGAGGCTGGCTTGGATCAACGCGAGCGCGACATCCTGTTCAGGGAGAAGGAAGTGCAGGTGAAGAGCCAGGACTTGGAGAGGCGCGAGGAAGTCGTTAGGAAGACCCAGGAGGAGCTGAGGCAGACCGAGCAGGAGCTATTGGCGCTGGAGGCGAGAATCAAAGAGCAACTGGAGGCAATGCGAGCGAAATGCGCCGAACTGAGGCAGGTTCGGGACCGCTTTTCGACTCATCGAGACGGATGGATGGCTGCGGCGGCAGCAAAGGCAACGGAATTTGCGTTTATCGAAAAGGAAATCGAGGGGATTTTGGGTGACTTTGGGAAGAGGAAAAAGTGCGACTGTAACTCCATTACCAGGTGTTGCTCCAATACCATGACAAGCNGANGATGGGGTACAGCCAAAANATNAATTTGTCTCCAGGANGCTTATNCGTCNANCCTCAGTTCTATATTCAGTGAATGGGCGTCACTACGCANCGCACCCTGGTTGATCATCACCAGAAACTCAGAAGCACAAAAGTGCTATGCGATCCTTTCGGTNNTGAATGGCCAAAGATGGCCGCAACCCTCCGGCTGGGGNAAGAGCTTCTAGTGTTTCATGACTGATCGACGCTCATTGCCATCTCCCGGTGGCAATGAGGGGTGCCTGAACGGCGATATATATAAGCAACATGGTCCAGCCTCAAGTGTATTCCTCCCTTCCTTGCCCTTCCTCNCGGGCGCTAAATCGATAAACAACACCCCCAATACATTCCTCNNCCNCATCCGCCNATTATCCAACCATGGCACCTCCCCCAGTTCGCCCGATCGTCATTGACTTCAGTAACGATGAGACTGAGAAGCTCATGGCNGAGGAAGAGACACAAGAATCGCCCTCGGAAAAACACGAGGCAGAGCCAGCGCCTTTCCCCTACACAGCAGACCCACGAATAGTCTCCCTCCCTGAACGCAGCGCCCTCATCACCCGCCTCCGCTACTCCCTCGTCGTTCTCAACACAATCGTCCCACTTCTCCTCGACTGCTCCGGCATCTTTCCCACACGGGGCCTGCTCACCGTGGGCGCTTTCCTGTTCGCCGCGTGTTCGGTGTGGCAGTACCGCCGCGATACGGCCAGAACGAAGGAAGAGGCGGCCCAGGCAACCAAAGCCGGCGATACAAACGCCATCGCGAAGCTGAATGACAGGATCCTGCGACAAATACGATACGATGTGATAGCGCCTGGTTGGGAGCTGGAACGTGGTTGATCGCATGCTTGATCTGGATTGGAGTGGAGGTCTTGAGGCCTGAGGCGAATATGGCGAGGGTTGCTGCCTATATCATTGCAGTATCAGCAGCGGAAATGCTCTCATGTGTGGCTCTTGCTGTTCTGTTGAGTCGGCATCGAAGAGAAGCGCGCGAGGAGTTGTATGGGAGGGCGATGGAGTTTGTGTAACGAAACCTGGAGTTCATGTGCCGGAGTCACCTTGTCAGATCCTTGTAGCATAGTCCTATTTATTTTCGTTCGTGAGTCGTACGCGTCCGATATCATGATAACATATGTATGATAATGATAGATGTAGTGGTTCTAATGAAGGAAGCCTCGCCGCCGATGGCTGAGTGGATATTGGGGTCTCCCCCACCATAAGAGCGAAGACTGACCACTATACCCTAAAGCATATGAGGTGGTAGCAGGTCGACCACGGCTAGCTCGTAGATATGGTTCCCATTCAGCGCCTTCTTGGACCTGATCCCAGCAAGCCTGCCCGAATACGGGCAAAGCGAGACGCTATAGATCTGCCTCTTGTCTCCCGTCCACTCGATATCGCCATCGTCCGACCACGACATCGCTCTGCGGCTCCCCATCCACGCAGGCGGTATGCAAACCCGAGTCGACGAGAACCCGTTCTTGTCCTTCCGGTATCTGGAGACCGTGATGAAGAACCCGGCTTGTTGGCCGGCTGCCATCGCCTCATTCAGACTCTTGTTGCTCCAGATCATCGCCATATCCGGTAGAAGGTCCTTTGAGCCTGGCCGAGGGCGATACCAAACCTTGTTGAGGATGATATCGGGATCGGGGAGAGGAAATACGGCGCTGGGTTTGTTATGTACGAGCATGGCCGGCATGTGGATTTCGCGCTTGTTGAAGCTTTCTAGTGGTGGAATGGGCCATTGGTAGACACCGTCCATCGTATACTGCGTAAGACACCCCTCAGTCAGAACGAGCTACAGGAGAGCATGAGCCTCGGAGACGGAGGAAAGTGAGAGCAACGACGAACCAACCTTGGCACACATGCTTTCACTTCGAACCTTCCATGTAGCGCAACGATTATGGATAAAATCCCATATTACCATCGTACTCTGCCGGTGCACATAGATCGCGGCCAGGTCCCCACATATGGCTTCTTGCGTCGTCTTGTTATCCACGATGCCACCTTCAAGTATCATCGAGCCGACGGGCCTAAACTGTGGGTGTTGTTGGCCGACGTCGATTTCGTAAACCATATGCCTAGACAGAGATAAGCAAGCGAGCAGAGTTACGGAGCAGACTACGCACCATGGGTTGGAACGCAGGTCCTCCGGTGCCGGCGACACCTCGACTAGGACCCTCAGTATTGATCCCTCGGGCGGGAACCAATACCCCTCGAGCGAAAGCATACGATTATCCGTGGTCTGGATATTGAGATCATCCAGAGCCGAGAGGTACGGCCATACATAGCGGACGTCAGAACCAGTCAAATCATACAGCGTAAGCTGCTTCATCGACAGGCCAAGGACATATCGGCCACCCGGTATGATCTCTACCCGGGTAAGGATATGAAAGGGATTGGCATTGATAGGGACCGGCTTCCAAAAAACCGTCTGGTGAAGGATTCGTTGCTGGGAGACCTCCTGAATCCTAACCGCGGTGTCCCACAGGTATGCAATCCGGAAAGCCGCCCTTTGGAGGTTCGGAATGTGCATGAAGTTGATTGGGTAGGTCGGTAAGAAAACGCCGTGTTCAATACATTGAAGCTTGAGAACGCGAGCCCACAAGCGCCAGTTCCAATGTGCGCCTCTATTGAGTGTCCTCGAGCACTATAGCCTTATGAGTGTCCACAGTAGCGCCACGGCGGATGGTAGGTAGTACGCACTCACCTGACCAACGTATAGCAGCGTCCGGGGGTCCAAACGCTCGAGAATCGCCTCCAAAACGTTAAGGGGCAACATCTCAAAGTAAGACCTGGGGTACATGGTGGTTTGGGTGAAAGATGGTGGCTCAGAAGACAGGGAAGAGTGGCAAGCGAAGGAAAGGTGAGCGGACACAACACGATCACGTGCAATCACTCAATCAGATTTACCGAGATGCCGCGAAGCCGAGGGCAAATGCTTCCGGCCGCCGCGTCAGCCTCATGTGACCCGGTCTATAAGAGCCCGCCAAGCCCGATACGGCGGTTGCTTTGACACTGTTCGGCTGTGTGGCGTCCGAATTGGACGTTTATCAATCCCAATGGTATCTTATCTGGTATGTCCAGCTTTCTACAATTACAGAATAACGTTAGCCCATATCCGCCCTCCAACGACCTACTCTACACCTTCTGAAAGGCGCCTCTCACAACTCCCTAAACGCACCCTCCAACACCTCCCTCTGCTGCTTCTGATACACCTTCCCAATTCCGGTAGCCGGAACCGCACTCTCCCTCCTACCTCTATACACCAACCCCGTCTCCCTCCCCTTCACCCTCCTCAACACCTCCTTCGCCCTTCCCTCGACGTGCGTCCACGCACCCTGGTTCCTCGGTTCTTCCTGTACCCACACATACTCCTGAGCGTTAGGATATTGGTTGAGGACGGCTTCGAGATGGTGGAAGGGGAAGGGCGCGAGCTCTTCGACGCGTACGAGGGCGACGGTGTCGGGGTCTACGAAACCAGAAGAGGGTTTAGCTTTCTGGGCTTCGCGTTCCTTCACGAGGTCGTAGTACAGTTTCCCGGAAAGCAGAACGACCCGGTTGACTTTCTCAGCGTCCACTGCGTTATCCGCCAAAACCGGTTGGAACCTGGTCCCAGCAGCCATATCTTCGATCTTCGACGAGGCAGCCTATCATTTCCCTCATCAGCTACACCTCAGGCAGCAGTGATGTAAGGAATACTCACAGCCAACCTCAACAACCCCTTCGGCCCCGCAACAATCAACGGCTTCCTATAATTCCCGACCATCTGCCTCCTCAAAAGGTGGAAATACTGTGCAGGAGTCGTCGGGAACGCGACGTGCATGTTGATGTTGTTCTCGACGTCTGGCTCATACCGATCGTTCGTAAGCTGGAGGAAGCGCTCGAGTCGTGAAGACGAGTGTTCTGGGCCAGCACCGTCTAAACCATGGGGGAGCATCATGACGAGTCCGCTCTGGCGAAGCCATTTGGCTGTAGAGTTCACCGTCAGTAAGACGTCTCCGGATGAATGACGGTGGGCTACGTACTTTCAGAAGAGGCGATGTAGGTGTCGATGATGATCTAGAGCCAAAAAACCGTCAGTTGACGACCTCGATTTTCCGTGAGAGACATACCTGAGCACCGTTGAAGAAGTCACCGAATTGAGCCTCCCAGATAGGGAGCAGCGTAGGCCGTTCCCAGCTCACACCATACTCGAACTACAAGAGGTGATGAGCAACTCCCCCGCTCTGGTAAAAAGACTGGGACGTACCCCAAGGACACCAAACTCGCTCAGCGAACCTGCAACCACGATTAGCCCACGTTTCTTCCATAGATGAATTAGAAGATAAGATACGCACTATTAGCCAACTCCAGCTTGCCCCCGGCCTTCAACTCATCATTCAGCGGAACGATAACACCCTCCGTCTTCTGGTTAACCAGCATAGCATGGCGATGGCTGAACGTTCCCCTCCCAACATCCTGCCCGGAAATCCTGACGTCGTAGTCCTGCAGCATGAGAGATCCAAACGCCATAGCCTAATACACCCAGTCGTCGGTATTAGCATTTGCGCTTGGGGGATGTGAAAGGAAGGAAAACGTACCTCGGCAGTAGCGAAATCGATACCCTTCCCATTCTCAATGCTCGTCAACCGGTTCTTGACATGCCTCTTAAGCTTCGGATGGATCTCCTACACATTTCCCCCATTAGCTCCCATCCCACTCTCCCTTCGTCGAAAAAGCAACGACTCACAAAATCATCAGGCGTCTTAACGCTCGCCCTCCCAACGCTCTCCAAAACACTCCTCTCCACACCGTTTCCCGGATCATGCTCAGCATCCCTCGTCTGCGGCCAAACCATACCCTTCCACTGCTCCTCCAACAAACTCGGGTACACCGGGGTGAATACGCCATCAGCCGCATTGACTTTCTGCAATTCGGAGTCCAGGTGCGCTTTGTATGAACCACGGACGGCGGAGATGTCGGCTGCGGAGAGGACGCCTTCCGTCTGCAGGTACGGGGTGAGGTTCAGGTGAGAAAAGGGAGGGGGAGGAAGGAGGGGAGGGGAGGGAGACGTACGAGGAGTTTCTCTTCGTAGAGCTGAGGAACCGATTTGCGGGCGGCGATCTTCTCGTACATCAGAGGACTTGTGAGGCCTGGCAAATCGAGTTCGTTGTGTCCCCTATACCGATACGCATCAGCACCTCCCATATTCACCCGGGTAATGGGACCTTTACCATCTGCGATAAACGAACAGATCGACGATGATGTCCTGAGATGCGGCACCATAAGCTTAGCTTCGACATCTCGGACGTAACATCCGCACCTTTCTGAAGTAATCCCGATACCTGAACGCAATTTCCATAGCACGAGTCACATCTACATGGCAGTCAGCCTTAAGAGTCCTCGACGACACGCGAAGAAA
The DNA here is from genome assembly GCA_027627275.1 of Coprinellus aureogranulatus. Taxonomy (NCBI): domain Eukaryota; kingdom Fungi; phylum Basidiomycota; class Agaricomycetes; order Agaricales; family Psathyrellaceae; genus Coprinellus; species Coprinellus aureogranulatus. The sequence goes on from JANDKE010000302.1 coordinate 9,092, forward strand.
GAATAGTAGACGAACCTTCGGGATAGTCTCCGTTAACGTGAAGCACAGGCGCGTTAATCATCTTGCCAACGTCCGAGCAGTACATCGAGGATCGAGCGCCCGAAGCCGGGGTAGTATATCCAATGCTTCGTCGATGATTAGTTGACATGGAACATCGAATTCTGACCATACTCACTTGTTACTGCAGACGAAAGGTGTTGTCAGTCAGAATAGTGTGGGCAAGAAAGCTATGGACACGCACTCGACGACCAAATGCACGCTTCCACCACTAGTATAGTGGGGCAAGTTACCTAAACGTTTCCTCGCGTGAGCTCCCGTTACGCATACGCCTCTAGTGGACCAAATACTCACTCATGCCGAGAGTCTCCATAACCACGCCCTGTCCACTAAACGCCCCATCCCCATGCAGCTGCACACACATAACCCTATCTCCAAGTTTACAATCCGCCGGAGAAGTCTTGAGTAGCGAGAACTGTTTCGCGCGGGTCTTGCCCATCGCCACGGGGTTGACAGCCTCTGCATTCACGCGTCAGCATTACTCCTCTCTACAACCGTACAAGCGGGAGGTGGAAGGTGGAAGGTAGGGAAGAGGTGAGGAAAGTGAAACGTACCAAGGTGTGAGGGTTCGCTTGGAGGGAGACCTTGATCTTCGAATCAGGACCGTACGACAGTGTCGGGGACGAGACGAGGTGGCTGAGGACGTCCCCGTCGGCTCCCAAGCCTTCAGGAAGCTCACTCCCGCCTTTTATCTTGTGGAACAGGCTGGAAGGCGGGTATTGGAGGAGGTCGGTGAGGAGGTTGAGGCGTCCACGGTGAGGCATAGCTGGTCAACATCATGAGGTGGGATACTGGGATGGCAGAGGTGACTCGGAGGGACGTACCGAGGATAGCATGTCGAACACCACGAAGAGCTGCTGAACCGAATAGGGAATCCAGAGCGGGTAACATCGATTCTCCTCCTTCCAAACCATACTGCCCCACAGTCCAGTTAGCTCCTCTGTGCCAAGGGAAAGGGAGTGAATAGCAGCGTACCCGTTTGAGATTAGGAAACTTGGCCTGGAGGAAATTATCAAACACCTCGCTCCTCGCCAACAACTCATATATCCTCCTCTTCCCCCGTTCATCAATAACACTCAACGGGCTCTCCTCCTTGGGTAAACTCTGGCTCTCCAAAAGATGGGAGAACCACAGCCTCTCGGTCTTCGACGGCGAATGCATGAACTCGTACCCAATGTTCCCGACATACACGCCTCTAAGGCGGTTGACGATGTCTTCGAGAGTCCACAGCTCCTCTTGCGCAGTGTTGTTTTCTTGTCCGACACGCTTAGTCCAAAGGATCCCGTCAACGTTGTACTTCTCCTGTAACCCTTCATGTGACAGGCCAAGACCGTACCGGTGCGGGTTGAGCGCAGGAACTTCTTCCCGGTGAATCAAGTCGAGGGGGTCGATCCGAGCGGCACGGTGCCCATGCATACGCATAGAGTCCACGAACCGCTGCAACGCAGCATTATCTGCGCGGTTCTCCAGCTGCGCTGAGGTATCTAGAAATCATACCAGTCCAGTCAATCGCATTGCATCGTTATCGGTATCGTGTCGAGCACGGAAAGAAGGGAGGGGAGAAGGGAGGGAGAGGGGGGAGGGATTAGGGATTAGGGACGTACAGTCAGGAAACTCGTACTCGTGCGCCTTCCTGTACCCAAAAGACTCGTCGTGGTAGTCGCGTCGTCCTACCCGACCGCGAGCTATGGCCAAGCGACCGGCACGGCTCAGCGTGGCTGGTCTCATCTTCAATGTACAGCCCTCTCCTTTCCTTCCTTCCTTCCTAAGGCTAATGAACCCCCTATTACCCCACAGTCAGCCTCCGTCATCACACCCCGCCTCTATCTAGAGTCACGATGAACTGACCTAGACGCTACTCAAACCGTAACTCCGAGCCCCACAACGCAAGGAGACAAGGGACTATGTGGAAGTGGAAGTAGATGGAAGAGAAAGAACAGGGGGGTGGTTCTCGGACCATAGCTTGTCCTTTATATACACGCTGGAGCTAAGGAAGTCGGGGGGTGCCTGGGGTTGATCCCAACCCTCTACGGCATTGATGGCGGGCGGACCAAAGAGCCTTAGCCTACGGAGCCTACGGAGCCAACGAGCTACGAGGTACGACGCGCACATGTGACTAACTGGGATGCGGTGGGGACGCGCCAAGTTCGTAATTGGCGCGTCCTGGTGTGGCTTACAGGGGTCGCGAGGAGGAGTGTAGGTGAAGGAGAGGATGAGGCATAGAGAACCCAGGAAACCATTACCAGACTTAGGTACGAGAAAGTGTATTGTACATACATAAAGCAAACACCAGGAACCAGTTACCACACTTCCCTCCCTCAATCCAAGAAACCCAAACCACCCAAAATCCATACCCCACCCCTCCACGCTTTTACCTCCTATACAACTGCGCCACCCATGTACCTACCTTCGTTTGTTCCCTCGTCAACACAGCAGCAACCGCAACCGCCAAAGCAAGTACGACCCACTTATTCATTCCCTTTCCCCTAGAAACGGCACCAAGGGGCGGTGGGGGCCCAACGGGTTTGGGGGGTAACCTGACGGACATGCGAGAAGTGGCTTTGAGTTTGGAGGGGGTGTATGGGGGGAAGCGGAAGCCTAGGATTTTGTCGACGCTGCGGGGGTAGATTAGGTTTGGTTAGCTTTTGTGAAGTAGAGATGGAGAAAATGAGGGGAAGAGGGAGGAAGGGGGAAGGAGGGAGGAGGAGATGGGAGGGAAAGGAGGAAAGGAGGGAGAGGGAGGAGACGTACAACCCAGGCGAATCGATCGACGCACGGAGGTGCGTGAATATATCAAATCCATACTTCCCAGTATGATACCCAGCTACAGTCACAGTCTTTCATCAGCTCCCTATTCTCCCTTCTCTCCCTTCTCTCATAGAAGAGATTGAATGGAGGGATGAATGAATGAACGAGTACGTACATCCGCTGGCACCGACACCGCCAAAGGGTAATCCCTCCGCTGCAGGGTGGATAATCTGCTCGTTAAACACGATCGCACCGCTCTGCGTGTTCTCCAAAACTACGTTCGTTCGTGTATCCATCGTTAGCAAGGAAATTCAATATGGTGGCACACAGAGAGACGTACTCTTCTTCTTGTATTCGGGGTCCTGGCTGAACGCGTAGATCGCTAGGGGGTGATCACTGAGAGACAAGATCAGACACTACGTATCGGGGCCAAGGAGATGAAATACGCACTGCTCATTGACATATCGGATTGCCTGGTCCACATCGTCGACAGGTACGATCGGGAGGATAGGCCCGAATATCTCCCTTCATTCACCCAACCTCAGTCAGCACATCCTCACCACACAGACCAAATAGACATAGCTTACTCTTGCATCAAAACATCATCGAACCCCACATCCTTCACTATCGTAGGCGATATATACCGCTCATCTTCGTCCACCTCCCCTCCAAGCACCACCTCCCCCCTCGTCCCCTCCAAATACGCCCTCAACCTCCTCACAGCCGGCGCCCCCACAATCCTCGCATACACGCCTTCCCCCCTCGTCCCATTCGGATAAAACTCAGTATACTTCTCCTTCAACGCCTCTACCAATTCATCCTGAAACCCCGGGGGACGAGAACGTAATCCGGGGCGAGGCAGGTTTGCCCAGCGTTCAAGACCTTGCCCCACAACAAACGCTTTGCGGTGAGGTCGAGGTCGCATGAGGGGTCGATGAATACAGGGGACTTCCCTCCCAGTTCGAGGGTAAGCGGTGTGAGGTGGCGAGCGGCTGCTAAGGAGACGATCTTGGCTACGCGTCCGCTTCCTGTGTACAAAACTATACGTAGAATTCCACATCGTCAGCTCTCGTCCCAAGATAGATCGACTCGGAGCTGGGTGAGGATAGGGAATAGGGAACATGGATACGCACTATGATCCCACCTCAACTCCAACACCCTGCTAGTCTCAGGCACACCCCCATTAACGACGGTAACGACGTCCGGATCGAGGTACCCCGCTACGAGTTCCTCGATCAAGGCGCTCGTTGCGGGGGTGTTCTCCGATGGCTTGAGCATCACGGTGCAGCCGGCTGCAATCGCCGATCCCTATCGTCCCGCTCCCTAGTCAGGATCGTCGAGAGGGGTGGGTACTGTATACGCACGATTGGCCCAATGGATAGGTAGAAAGGGTAGTTGAACGGGCAAATAACCAACACCGTGCCCTTAGGCTCCTTGTACACCGTAGGCCGCATAGCGAACCACTGGATATTGAACGGGGCTTTCTCTGGCTTGGACCATTTGTCGACGTTGTGGTATGAATTGATTACGTCTGTTATGGAGGGGTTTATGTCGACACTGTGCGAGGAGTTCAGGAATCAGGATACTGTGATCGCAAGATGCGGTGGGGTAGGGAGAGGGAGAGGGGAAGGGCAAGGTCGTCCAGGTCTACCGCAAGAAGTGGGTCATTCACGTCGACCGCGTCTCCAGGGACAAGTCCAACGGCGCCAGCGCACCCATCGGCATCCACCCCAGCAACGTCGTTATCACCAGCCTCAAGCTGGACAAGGATCGGTGGGTTGCTCTTTATTCTTTGGGGAACCTCTTGCTTATCGGAACCAGCCGTGCCATCCTCGACAGGAAGGACAGGAAAAAGTCCGAGACGACCACCACCGATGTTGAGATCGTCGACGTGAGTCCCAGTGGCTAATCTACTTGCAAAGTACTCATATCAATCACAGTAATCGTCCTCCCAAAACCTCATCTCTATCGGTAGCACCGTTGTATGCCCTCGTACCTTTCTGCAACTATGACCACTTCCACGCGCTCTCAGAAGGATGGCATTATTTCATGATACACAAAAAGAATTCAGAAAATGACATCCTCGTCCTTGCTTCTCAGCAAATCCGTTGAGCGTTCGTCTGTGTCCTCTGCTAGCGTGGTCTCGACGGCTGTAGGCTGTTCCAGTTTCCTTGCAGCAGCCTCCGCCTCTTCGCGGAGTGCATTGTCTCGCTTCTTCTTTGCCTGTACCTTCTTCAACCTGGCTTGCGGTCAGGAGACTAACCACCTTTATATGACGCTGCACTCACCGGAAGAACTCTTCTCTGTCCATTTCGTCCAACTCGCTCATGATATACTTGATCGTGTTGTCGAGTCGGGGGATAACAACATGTTCGATAGCATTGACACGACGATTTGTCGCTCGGATGACTTCATCCAAGATCGTAAAGGCAGTTTGTAGAGACGCCAGTTCGACGAGAGTTTCCAGTGCCTTTGCATACACCTCCTTCGCCTTGAGGATCTGCTGTCCTCCTCGTCCAAGACCAGTGAGATTGAAATCTGCGTATTGGCGGGCATAAGGAAATCACGTCATCGGGTACTGCGTAGCACAGACGCACCTGATCCACCAACACGATCTACCTCAAACGCAGGCAGAACGACACCCGATACGTTCTCTTGCCTCGTCTTGACTCTGAAGCTAGCCAACTTGGCCTGCTCCTGGACGAGGTACGCGATGTCTCCTGTCGCATACGTGACCTCGGCCATCGAGAACGAAGCGACCTGCATCACTCGACCCATCTTCCGTTTCGCCTAGGTGTGCTAAGTTGTTGAGCATGAAGCCATCTAACGCATTATCCTGGGTGCGATGCCCTGCTCACCTCGTCGACTTTGCGAAGGATAGCCCGGAATCGAGTTGTTAGAGCGTCTCGTTTCTTGGCGAGGAGCGAGTGACCGGTTTGAGCGCCTTTCAGACGCTGTTTGGTGTTCGCTAGCGACATCCGCGTCGCAAACACATTTTCGCGGTTTTCCTGCGCCGGACATCGGGGGAAAGGTCGAAGGGAGATGGACGGAAGGAGCCTGAGCGTCGNTGCAGCTCACGCCATGATCTGACAGAGGGGTTAGGGGTAAGCGCCGTTGTATGGCCTTGTTTACCCTTTCCTCCTCGTCCCTTTCCGAGTCAAGTCACAAGTGCGATGCTCTTTGCCGAGAGCAGGTTTTTCTTGCCTGTTCGATCTCAACTATCCGCTCCCCAGTGCCGCCGGTGCTTCCGCTCGTGTTCTTTCCCTCCCGCCCTGGCCCTCGGGGTTCCTCGTCCTTCTGTTTGCTTCTCCTGATCCTCTTCCACCCGGGGGCATAGCTCAGTTGGGAGAGCAGTAGACTGAAGTTCTAAAGGTCCCGCGTTCGATCCGCGGTGCCCCCATTTTTTGCTCCTCTATCCAGGAGAGGGAAGCTACCAGGAAGGACCAGCAGGCCTGGTTCCACCTTTTGTCTCCCCCCGAAGTACAGTCTGACACTCCGCCAGGGAGTCATTCTCACAAAGAGTAGAAGCGACGGCCGTCAGATCAGAAGAGCTTGGAGTGTGCAGATAACCAGATATTGTCTCAAAATCTATTCGCGTGTGTAGGGACAGTAGTCCGAAGGATTCAAGTGTCTGAGGAAGAACGAGGTACTCTCCGTTGCGCAGAGCTTCTGTCCTCCTACGCAATGGTATACTTGCCATAGTCCTTTTCAGGATCGTATACCTTTTCAGATGATCAGTTAGGTTTTACCCTCGTACAAAAGCTCTGCCAGGACGTACCTCCCATCGCGAAGCAGGGAATATATGCTTGTTGCGATTGTACCAACTCCGTTCCACGACCTTCCCAGCGTGCGATTCATCCTTCTCCTTCGTAGCATCCGCCAACAATCGAACGTCGTCGTGGACGTCAAAGTTGAAGAGTGGTCCAGATTTTCCGCGTGCTTTGTTGATGATGAAGTCGTAGAAAGTGTAGTGCTACGAGAGTAGAGTCAGAGGGGACTTCGTGTGAGGAGGAAGGGTGCGTACGTGCGGGATGATCAGGTCTTCCTTAATGTACATCATGTTGTCCACGTTGACTCCCCTCAATTCAGGGAACTGTTGACGAGCTTTCTCGAGGAACGAGGAGATGGTGTCTCCTTTCTTGCACTGGAGGCATATGCTCAGACATAGCGCCGAGGTACGGAGTGATAAGACACTCACCATGACACTCTTCCGGTGGCCAGTGCCATCCCAGTATGAATAGGTCACCTCAATCTCCTCTGCCTTAATCCTTTCCTGCGTCTCAAGCCATTCTAACCGCAACCTCTCCCGTTCTTTACGCTCTGCCTCCTCCCTCTCTCTGTCGGGCAGGAAGGATGTGTCAACGTTCGGGTTTTTGCTGAGCTTAGCTTTCTTGACTGGTGGAGTGTCTCGTCCTTCGACGTTGGGTGTGGCTCGTGCACTGTCTCCCTTTACAGAGTCATCGGCTTCTTCTTCACCATCCATGTCAAAGGACAGAGTGGACTTGGCCATCTTCTTCCGTTTCTTGGCTTTCTTCTCATCCCTAAACGGTACTCAACCTTCTATCAGCAAGCTGGGTGCGAGCAATAAATAGCGGAACAGCATACTTTAGCTCTGCGCTCCTAGCAGCCTCCCGAGCCTTGGCCTCCTCGAGCTCCTTCCTCCTTTGCTGGAATTCCTCCAGGTGGACGAGACCAACGGTGCTGTTCTTCAGCGACTCTTCCATAGAGTCGAATTGGCCGACAAAGCGCGACGCCGAGGGCCGCGCCTTCTCGGTCTCCTTGACCAGGGCCTGCTTTTGTCGTTCATATTCTTCCCTGGCCTGTGCGCGCTGCTTGATGAGCGCATCCTCGAACTTGTTTCCGGACATGAGGTTGGGAGGAAAGAGGCAATTCAGATTCCGACGGGCGATCACAGCAAGCTCGAACGGAACGCGCTCTTGACGTTGCCCTCAATTTTGCCGCGTCCACCACTGGCACCATGGTCCACATTCTCGGCATTCAGTTGCCTGACAATTTCAAGGCGAAGGTGAGCGGGGGGTGCTAACATTACAGTCTATAGTCTGACACTACCGCAATAGTTCGCCCTGACCAAGTTCTACGGAGTCGGAAACAAAACATCGCAACGTCTTTGCGCCCGGTTCCAGATTCACGACACTTGCAGGGTCAAGGACCTCTCGCCGTTCCAAATCACCTCCCTCGCTTCCTTCCTCTCGTCCCCTTCAACGGCACCACCCCTCCCCCGGTACCCCCTCGCCCCGCCAAACTTCACTCCCCCACCACCAAATACGTCCTCCCAAGACCTGCTGGCCAAATTCAAGGAACAGCAAGTGTCATCACAGGAGCCGCAGGACGGAAAAGCGAAGAAATGGGTGGACCCTCTCAACTCGCTGAAGATTGAGTCTGAGCTGAGGAACCAGATTCGGGAGAATATTGCGCACCAGAGGATGATTGGAAGTTATGTTGGGAGGCGGCATGCTATGCATTTGCCTGTCAGAGGTCAGAATACGCAGACCAATGCGAAGACGGCGAGGAAGCTCAATAGGCTGGATCGGTGGTAGTCGGGGGGTGGTGTCGCTGTTGGCGTCGGTCGTTTCCTCTATTCCTTCCTCTCTTTGAGTCTTTCTACATTCTGTATTCTCTGCTAGAGTCAAGTATCCCCATTATAATCACTGGATTAGCTGTCAAACTTGAATCTAAGGAGTGAGTGTCCGTACGATCAAGCGCCCTGGCGGAGATGCACGCATCCTCCACGGCTCTCTTCCTACCCACCATCACTGCCAGACCACCTCTCTCATATATCGACCAGTAATGGCTTCTGGCGTGAAACAATACAAGGCGATAGGTGAAGAGCTCTGGAAAGCGCGCTCGGAGAAGATTGTGAGCATTTCCTAAATTTCCTCTCGATATCCGCTGACGGTCCCAAGAATGCAGAGCTCTTCGCGCTCACATATGGCGCTCTGGTTGTGCAGCTGATCCAAGACTACGACCAGGACTATGATGAAGTCAACAAGCAGCTCGAGAAGATGGGCTATAATATCGGGACTCGCCTCATCGAGGACTTCCTTGCACGGTCAGGGTTGGGGAGATGTGCCGATTTCAAGGAGGTCGGAGAGGTCATCGCCAAGGTATGCGTGCCGTGGACGTACTTTGGTGCCTTGGGAGTACGACTGATGCCTCGAAGTAGGTCGGGTTCAAGACGTTCTTGAATATCACTCCTGGTGTGGTGCATGCACCCCTACCGTCCCCTGCTCCCAATCGCCAGAGCAACCCAACACCATCACAGCCTTCCTTTATCCTTAACTTGGACGAGAACCCATTGACAGAGTTTGTCGAACTTCCTGAAGAGGCGCTGGAAGGAGGACTGTGGTTCAGCAATGTATTATGCGGGGTACTTCGAGGGGCTTTAGAGATGGTATGCTCGCGAAATTCCTAACGTCTCCGCAGTCAATTGACTTTTCCTTCAGGTACAAATGCAGGTGCAAGCCGAGTTCATCTCGGACGTTCTCAGAGGAGACGAAACTAGCGAAATCCGCGTGCGATTAGTCAAGTACCTAGAGGAAGAGGTGCCTGTAGGCGACGATTGAACTATGGAAAGCTTAATTCGCTGCTCAAAGTATACCCTGAGCGATTCTTGGGCTTATAACCTCAATTCTATGTTATTCGTGCTTTTGGTTTTGCCATGTTCTTGGGCCGTCTGCGCTTAATGTTCGCGAGCGTACCAGATTATCCACCGGTGCGTCCTGACATCAGTTTCTCGATATGACTGCTCCCACCTACGACAGAAGTTGAGCGTCTGTCACGGTTTCTCTGGAAGAAAATTCACTCACTGCAGAAGAAACCCAATACAGCATTCGCTCGAGCTGTTGCAGGCGTTGAACGGCCGGTATGAGGGTCACATGCTGGTTACTCATTCGTACAAGATAAAGGAACACTGTGGACCATGCAAACTCCTTTACCATTGCCCGCCATGCCTGGAGTTGTGACTGGTCTGGTCCCTCAGCCCCTAGATGTCGCTGGGTTGCAACACATAAAGCAGCTTCAGAAATACATGACGACGACACACCCAACGTACGAGGCGTTCAACAGGATAGTGGTGCGCCCATCTCACTTCTCACTATCTATTGTGTGTTAATTTCTACCCGAAAATCTCTTTGCAGGAAAGGAGTGCCCGGGTAGCCAAAACCATAGGCCTGAACAAAGAGCTATACTCACACCAGTTCAACTCACGCAAGTGGCAGACGTATGTCAACAAAGTACGTTCTTCCCGACTCCGCGCTCAGGTGTACTGTTAATCATCCCTAGGTATGTATATGTCGACCAGAGCTTCGCCAGTTTGAGGGGTGCTGGCCTCTACGAGTGATGCACGATATCCGTGTGAGGAAGCACCATGCGTACAAGGCAGCCGAAGCCCCTGCAACGGTATTCCTCCCTTTCGAGGCGCGGACTCGTCGTCTTTCGGGCCGTACTATCGCAAGCGGCTCTCTGTATAGCGCAACAAGGGCCTCACGGAACACGCAGGAGGAACGGGGCGAACGAGGTACTCCTTCAGAGAAGCCCTACGTTCTCATCACCCGTTCCAGCATTGACTCTCGCCATGTGGTCTCGTCAGCAAAACATACAAGGCATACGTCGGCTTTGGAACGTTCCCCTTCTCAGGCCAAGGCGGTAGGATATACTTCCCTTCCAGCTGCGATCTCCCAATCTCAGCAACCTTTCAATACCAACCCTGTTGTCCATCTAGGTTGCTTGAATTGTGGACGTGGCCCTGGAAGTGTTGGATCCACCTTTGCGTTACGTACAATCATCGGGGCGGACGCACTAGAGCACCTTCTTATCCTTTCCAATGCAGGATTGGTGGATGATGCCCGCCTCAAGATCTATCGTGCATGGCCCGTTGAGCAACAGACGCTCTTTGTCATGAGCCTGCCCGTGACGCCATTCGTGAAGCAGGCCTTGCTACGGAAACTCGGCCTTTCTTCTGTGGATCGAATAGCCAATGGGGAGATGCCATGCTACGGAGCCTGGACGGCGGCGGCCACTGCTGGTCCCAGCGGGTCCAAGCAGTATCCCCAGCCTACTCGCATTTTCTCAGGCGTACCGCAGCCGTCAAGAGAAGCTGAAGAGCGCTTGACCGACGCAAATGAACCAATCGAGCTGCTTCGCTCTGCCATGGATTTGGATGATCGTCCGAGTTTGTTTGACGAGGTCCTGGTACGTCGCATTCACCTCACTGGCCAAATTCTATAACCCACTCCCGCCGTATTAGCACTTCTTCAGGCGCGATGGGTTTCCCTACCTGCTTTCGTTAAGGCCATCGGAAGAAGAGACAGAAAAAGCTGTGAAGGCGGTATGTCTGAATCTGTTGATCCACTTTCTCGACAAGAGCTCACAGTATGTCTATTCAGATCGCCCGAGAGAAACTCTTGTTTGAGCGATATGAAAACTACTGGCCCATCCGCTTTTTGATCAAGAGGATCATCAGGAAGAGGTTTTCCAATTCTACGGGCAGCGAACTATGGGTTCGACCACCGCTCGAGACACCGTCTCAGGAGCCTGCTGAGGCTGCCGACCCACCGCGGACTGTCTATTCCTGTCGATCCCACGCGGGGCCAGATCTTTCAAGGGTGACCCCGCACGTTCAGGTGCTCCTCTTCCAGCGAGGCTTGATGGAGTTCGCCCCGATTTTCGCTTACCTCGGAATCCGCACCGAGGCAGACTTCACGGAGTTCTGTGCGTTCTCAGGTGGGGAAAAGCGGTCGCTGGTAAAGGAGGCCCAACACCAGCTTGGAAAAAGGCTCGTTCTGAATGCCTTTCAGAAAATGGCTTTGGAACTCGAGTTCACGGCTGGAAAATAAAGGTAGCACCGTATTGGAAGGTGCATACCATACAGGGACATTTTCTTCTTGGTGCAGGGGCAGTCATACTACATTAGCTCTATTACAGATTGTGTCGCTCGGATAGAAGCGCGGTCGACTCGGACGGCCCGTCAATTAAGACACAGGCGCATGTCAGATAAGCGCTGACCTTGGCTCCATGGTTTTCCCTGTAACCTGTTTCTAATGTTTATCCTAAGGCGCTTCTCCGACTCCTCATTTCGGCTGAATCTACTAAACACATGAGTCGCATGTCAGCCCAGTATTTCAAGGGCTTCCTAAGAAGGAGAACTTGAATCGGTCACTACAATGCCCCCACTTTTCAAGAAGCCACCGCAGGCAGACTTAGGCAATATTCGACTGCAGTGTGATTTGTACCGCAAATACATGCTACGCATATCTTCGAGACAGTTCCGAAGATTTCGTGTCAGTGATACTTTAGTCTTCCCCTCAGTTCAGGTTCTAACCATCAACCCAATGCAGGGTGTTATGAACGAGGCCATAGTGCGAATAGACCTGGACACTAGTAAATATTCTCACCAGCAAGACCCTGGTAAATGGATGGCGTTCATCGAGTATGTACGTCCTCCTACCTTTATATTATATTTATGCCGATGGTTGGATTTGAGTCGCTAATCAGCCAAGCCAATTAGATGCACGAGGCGAGAGCGTTTCTCCTTACTTATGAGGACGCATGGCCAGTCCAGGTGTCGTTCGATATCAGCGCCAGGCGAGAGCGAGTTCGTTTAGGTATCGAACCAAGCAGATACGAGCGCCGCTTGACAGAGAAAACGCAGACGTATAAAGAATGCCCTACTCCGCCCCCGAATCAACTAGCAATGTTTGATGCAGAAGGGACGGGTCGAAACAGCCCATATCCCTCTCCTCGCTGGTCCGACGGCGAAGTCTCACACTGCGTCCCGTACGCAACACAAGGCCAGCAGCCTTTGCTGTCGGCGAGGTCACCACCTCTTGGGGAGCCGTCTCAAGGAAGGACACGATTGCATAGGTCTTCTCAATCTAACGCTGTACGGATAGTATTAGCTTTTGTCATTTCCCCTTCATTCACCTCACTGCTGTTCATCCAGGTTGCCTCTTCTTCCTNCCAGATAAGCCAACCAACATCGGCCAGAAATTCGGAAGTCCTTTGTGGGATGCTGCGAATGTGGTCACCCACTTCCGCTTCACCTTTCGGGCTCCAACGACCGACTTCGTTCCCTTATAGGAAGTGAGGAGCCAACACGTGTGCAACAGTGCCTACGTGCTCTGTGCGAGGGAGGCATCACGAACGACGGACAGTTGGCCATCTTTGCCAAGTGGCCGTTGCCCTGCAGGAAAGCGTTCATTGAGGATCTNGATGCGGATGAACATGTCAAGGAGATGCTATCCAAGCTCACTTATCGTTNCATTCCCAATGCNGNGAGAGATGTGTCCAACGCCGATCTTGTGGGCATAGTACCATACCCGCTAGATGAAGACTGCTTGTCCGATCCGCAGAAACCCCTTGAGTATTTGCTGAANGCNATGCGCCTATCAACNAACCAGGGCCCGTTCCAGGTTATGGTGGCGAGTATTCTAGTCATGTCGACGTCTTCTCGGTCTGACCATGTGCAGAGGGCGATCACTGAAGGCGGGGCGCTNTACTTGTCGACGTACCGCCCCTCGGCAGATTTATTCGAGGCCACTGTNAAGGAAGTGAGTCCCTCTTGATATGGATTNTCAAGTGATAAAGAGGCGCTGACCTCCGCCAACGGTCATCCAGATATCAGCAAAGAATTCGCAGCTTTTCGACAAGTATGAGGAAAACTGGCCTGTGNGNGTCATTCTCAGNCGCCTGGCNCTCGAACTTGGGGTCAAGCTGCAGGACGATCACCTTTGCTCTCCACCACCGTCACAGAGTTCATCACTGACGCCATCCCAGAGCAGCACAAACAGTCACCTCTCCAACCGAGGATGCCCTCTCCCGAGGATCTCATATACATGCCATATCCATCCGGGCCCAGACCAATCTTTCGTCGCTCCTGTCATTCAACGCTTCCTTCAGCTGCAAGGTCTGGCAGACCTTATCCCTGTGTTTGCGCTGATGGGAAGATCGACAGAACAAGATTTCGACGAGTTTTGCAATATGACGGTCGTGGACAAGGGAGAGGCTGTACTCGCTGAAGGGCTGCAGGTGAATGCCTTCCAGATGTTGGCTTTGAAGCTGGTGCTTTGGCCAGGTGTGCTAAGAGCGACGGCTGGTTAGACAACCTTTCCTATCTTCTCGCACCTTTAAAAGCGTTAGGCCGATAAGTTCGCAATGAACAGTAATCGAGTTCCCGCCGGAGTTCACAGGTTCAAAGGTAAAGGGATCTTGCAAAGAGAGTTGTAGAGAAATCAAAAGAGTACAAAATTGCATTGAGTGTGGTTAGAGGTGGCAAGACGGCGTATGGATTCGTGTGAAAGCGTTGCGGAGAAGGGATATGAACGAGGACACAAAGTCAGGAACGGATATCGAAGAGGCGTTTAGAGGTCCTCGTCGTCGTCGGGGAGAGGGACAGCCTCGGCCTGAGCCAACTCCCTCTGNTACTGCTCCATGAGCTGGGGATCAACGGCGACCTCTGCGGGTGCCAACGCAGGGGCGGCGACGAAGTCGAGCGCGGGGTTACTGTGAAGGGTGAGTCAGCACGATTCATTTATGAATGCACAGACCAAGTGGGCAGTGCAGGGAGAGACCGGGTGGCACATACCCAACGAGCTTCCTGGCGAGCCAGAGGAAGGGCTTTTCGAAGTTGTAATTTGACTTCGCGGAAATCTCGAAGTACTGGAGGTTCTTCTTGCGGTGGAAGGTGACAGCTCCAGTCTTCACTTTACGCTCCTACATCGATAAATAGATTACGATCGTCAATCGGATGCTGTGGCGTCTCGCCGAATGGACGAAAACGAACCTTGACGTCGACCTTGTTTCCGCAAAGGACGATGGGGATGTTCTCGCAAACACGCTCGAGGTCACGGTGCCAGTTGGGAACGTTCTTGTAGGTGATACGGGAGGTCACGTCGAACATGATGATACCGCACTGGCCCTGAATGTAGTAGCCATCGCGGAGACCACCGAACTTCTCCTGACCGGCAGTGTCCCAGACGTTGAAGCAGATGGTACCGAAGTTGGTGGAGAAAGTGAGGGGGTGGACTTCAACACCGAGGGTAGCTGGAGTAGAGGGCGATTATTAGTCGATCTGATGGGTCTTGTGCCGCCGTGCTTGGATAGATCGCTATGCCACCAGCCGGGGATTCTGAAGGGAACTAATCCGCACCGATGTACTTCTTTTCGAATTCACCAGTAAGATGGCGCTAAAGAGGCAGATGAGCATTTTGACGCTGCAGAGCGCGTTGAAGGCGGGCGTACCTTGACGAAAGTGGTCTTTCCAGTTCCACCGTCACCGACTGCACGTCACAGGTGTCCATCGCGAGCATTCCGAGCGAGTTTAGAGGGGTAGGGCGAGATTGAGAGGCCAATCGCATATCGATCAAAGAAAACACAATAACGATCGCGTCAGTTTCGGTCGCCATGTGCAAATTTTCATCGCTCTGCTCACCGAGGACGAGCTTGAAGGTAGGAACAGTGGTGCCGTCAGACATGGCTCGAGTTTGAAATGGGGAGGTGGTGGAACGGAGGCAAGATGCGGTAAGAGAAAATCTGACCGTGAGCAGCGTTAGATAAGGTTTTGTTCTGGGTTTCCCGAAACAGCAATTCTTGAAGGCCGGCTCCGACCTCTTACTCAACCTGACAAAACGCCTTTCTACCCGTATTTCACAGCTTTCTTCTTCGCTAGTACCCTCTCAATCGCCTTTTGCAACTCATTTCATCGGTGGCATGGTCCATGAAGCTCGTCTGTCCAGACNNTGGACGGCCNAACCCCAGCTGTCGGCATTCCGAGAAAACTCCCTGTCGGACGGTCTCTTCGGGTACCTTTTGTGGACGCTTCGGACTGGGTATACCGTTACTGCGGCCTCTACCTGCGTCCTCGAGGTTCGCANAACTCGTGAGATGGTTACTCATTGGCTGGGCTGCCGGAAAACGGCAGCAAAGGGGAAAGGTCCGGCTTTCCGGCATGATTACTGACTTCATTCCTCCTGCAAAATGTGCACGGAACTTGTGGTCCACAGTGTGGCTCTTTCCCTCCCCTTCNCCTTCTCNNCTNGAGTCACGACGACCTCGTCCGAGGTTCNATCTCTTCCCTNGCTGAGGACCANCCTCCAGTCGATNNAAATCTGGTNNTCGATCTNAAGACCTGTCATAAANNGGTCTTACTTCCTCNNCCTCATNGACAGCTACGAAATCTCGACATGACCATGAACGANAAATACGACAACGANACNGCCGAAGCCGTCNCTTCCGAACAGAAACGNAAGCCAGGAGCNTCTTGGAAAGCAGGAGANACNCATGTTCTGCCNCANAACAACCTCGTCCTCGTACGTCTCTCCGAGTCGTCTGNTNATGAGCAGTANCTCACATCNTTCGTAGGTCTTNGGTGGTCTGATGTTGACAACATTTNTGGCAGCNCTNGACCAGGTGCNTACTATCCTTTCCANNAGANCTTNNATANNANNTNATCCANGCTCAGACCATTGTNGCNACTGCNTTGCCNACCATCGTCGCNAAACTGGGAGGAGGAAANCTTTANAGCTGGGTCGGAACGTTGGTGGCATTCCGGNTANCTATCCGGGNCGATTACTAACTGCATNTGACATTCTAGNTCNTACCTCCTNGCNTCTGCATGCTTGTCCCCGCTTTATGGGAAGCTGTCAGATCTCATTGGCAGGAAACCNATCCTNTACTCTTCNATCCTCATCTTCNTGGTGCGTGCCAAGTNNNNTNAGNACNTCTGCNNNGAAGTGACTCAGTNGTGGCNGATNTCAGATTGGATCAGCCTTATGCGGCGCTGCGCAAAGCATGGTGAGNTNAGTCTAATTATAGCGNNANANTNTNGAANCCCANGCGNTGTGCAGGTATGGCTTGTNGTNGCGAGAGCCGTCCAAGGNATAGGTGGNGGAGGNATCATNCAGCTNGTGNGNTTNNNNTNACNNTNTCCNNGAACAGCGATTCATNATACATTCAGGTNAATATNACAATCAGCGACATCATCCCNCTGCAAGAGTGNGNNCCTCATGACTCGATGCCGNCGGCCGCGCAGNTNNNCGGCATGGAACTTACTATTANTNGNNTGCTGACGGGTTTGCNNNTNTNCAGACGTGGGAAGTACGGAGGNCTNATCGGGGCGACNTGGGGNATTGCCAGTGTNGTTGGACCTCTNCTTGGTGGNGTGAGTCNGNGTNACTTNCGGNGNAGNGNNGCATCNTCTCTGACNGTNCCTNTTTCCTTTAACACAGGCGTTAACTGACCATGCTTCCTGGCGATGGTGCTTTTTCATCAACCTGTGAGTNGAGGCGACACCTCTCCTCCTNCTCNTTCNCCCNGAGAAAGACGGTANGCTGACCGCAGACACGACAGGCCGACTGGTGGCGTTGCCGCTATCATCTTGTTCTGGTTCCTGAACCTCAACCCACACCAAGGGAGGACGTTCAGGGAGCATGTAGCCGACTTCGACTTCATCGGTCTCATTNTAATNGTTGGAGGACTCATATGCCTTCTTCTGGGATTCAACGANAGCGAGAATGGCTGTACGTGACTTTACCAATNCCNTCNCCTTCATCCTTCTCAGCTCCTTACAGGGAATAGAGCGCCTGTTATCGCTGAGATTGCNGTTGGAGGCGTCCTTCTAATTGCTGGTGGTATCAACGAGTGCTTCACAACNCGCTCNCCCATTGTGCCNCCTCGCTTGTTCAAAGTGAGTGGTCTGTTCCAACGATTATTGGGCTCGTTCACCTAACCGTCGATCCAGACCCGAACTACGAGCATACTGCTGATTACGACGCTCTTCCACGCTGTTGCATTCTTCGCNGGAGCATTCTACCTTCCTCTTTACTACCAGATNCTCGGTGCCTCCGCCACGAAAGCCGGTGTTGAAATGATTCCATACTCGCTNGGNTGCTCCGTGACCTCTGCNGTNTCTGGCATCTTCGTCAGTCGGACGGGCAAGTACAGGGAAATGCTGTGGGCTGGGTTTGCCACATTCGCTGTCGGCATGGGCTTGATGACCATGCTGGACGACCATTCNTCGACGTGAGTTCCTATTCGCANTCGTGTCGNAGNACAAGTNAACTGATTNGTANNCTTNCGCAGTGCNGTNAAGGTCATATTTACNTTAATCGCTGCCCTNGGTCTTGGNTGCTGCTTCCAGGTAGGTACNCNNGTTTACNCAANAGTTGACATTTNGGGCGCTTGTGGANCCCNCNCGGCGCCTAGTATGCACGTACTATGATCAGTGATTGATNNTGATNGCACCTNTAGACNCCTCTTATCGGGCTCCAAGCCGCGATGCCCCTGAAGGACATGGCGACCAGNACATCAACGTTCGGCTTCATCAGGTATNTATTCGCATTTGGCTTGCGGGCGGAAATGAATTCCGCTGCCAATTATACAAGCGTTCAGGGTACTGATNCCTTCGCTTGTCTTGACAGGACCCTGGGAGGAACGATGGGTATCTCAATTGGACAGGCNATCTTCTCAAGTGTGAGTTGTNGCTGTCAACGCGCAAACTTAGGGGCTACGTCTACAGGTTTAGAGCATGCTAACTGTGTTCTAGATTCTTGTGAAGAAGCTTGCGAAGGTNCCCAATNTGCCTCCTTTCNTGCAAACGACNGAGCCTGCCACCCTTAGTCAGACCGTNTACGAGCTGAAATCNATAGCGGTGAGNGGNTTTCGTGATAGGGCAATCGGGCGNTGTAGCATCCTGAACGGGCGTCTCTTGTAGGATCCGGACCTCAAGTCTACGGTTCTAAATGCCTTCACCCGGTCTATCAGTTCCATCTGGATAGTTATGACGCCGATTGTAGGCGTTAGCTTCATCATGCGTAAGTGTCGGTTTCGCCGGCGTGTCTGTCTCGGATTGTTGACATTGTAACCGAAATCAGTGTTGTTTGTGAAGAAGTACACGCTAGCCAGGACGATTGTGCGAGCTGGTGACGAGGAGAACACTGCGGAGAGCACACAGGTTGCCCAGGATGAGAAGGTTGAGGGTGACGATCAAAAGACAATGGCGTCAAGAACAAGTGGCAACCTTGTCCAGAGTCCGACTTCGCAGACCGATGCTGTAGGTGGGGTCAGCTCGTTGCCGAAGGAAGCAGCCATGGTGAGCGTCTCCGAAGCACCGAAAACAACATAGAATTAGAGTATAAGATACATAGAAGATACCGTAATGGATAGGGACACAAGGTAATGAATCGGGGCCATATTGGTTTTGTTTGTTGTTGGACGGAAGCGGAGGCTTTGAGGCGTGATCCACGTGCGGGGTCCGGCGATTCCCCTTCCGCCGCTGTCTTTCCCTCTTTCTTCCACGATCCCAGACTGCTCGCCCGACAATGCCCTCAGAACATCTCGTCGCCGTTGCCCACGACCAGCCCCCAGAACCTCCCGCACAGCAGATCAAGTTCTGCTCTCAGTGCCATTCCACGCTCGTTGAGCACGCCGTCGCCGTCGCCCAGGCCAACCCGATCTACCGACTACCCGATGGAACGGACTTGCTCGTATGCCAGAGCTGTCGCGACCATATCAGGTTGGCAACGCCGAGGCTATCCCCACAGCACCAGCAGCAACAGGCGCCCAATCTCGGGATTCACTTCGTCCCCGGCAACGTGCAGGAGCAACAACAGGGTCTCCAACAGCGACCCTCCCGGCTGGATTCATACCACTTAAATCGAGCAACTCCG
>JANDKE010000303.1:0-28476 GCA_027627275.1 Coprinellus aureogranulatus
ACAGTATTCCTTCCCGCCGACTGCTCTCTATTCAGTTAGCGTACTCGGGACCTGGCTTCATCCTAGTATCAGGAACAGATATGGAAGGTGTTCCTATATTGGTCCCTTACCTCCAATAAGCCCTTGGCCCTATCTCCAGCTCTCATCGGGTTCCTGCTCCCGAAGGTAACCTTAAGCGCCCATCGACGACTGTGGTTCAAGGATGTACCGCCGCCACTTCCGTTATCACACGAGGGTGACTGGTGTCTGAGTGTCCGCGTCTGACCGTTCTGCTGGTGGGCAAGGATTTCAAGTGGTGCAAGGGCAATACGAAGTTGCTGTCTGGAAGTTCGTAGTGGTTCTGCGTAACGATTATACTAGGGCAGCTTTCGCTCGGAGCTCAAATTCGTCACGGGTTCACGGTGAGCAATCAAAGCGTCATCATCATCACTCTCTACACGCACCCCCACCCGCCACAAGAGGAAACCCCAATGGCTTTCACATGCTCAAGCCTCGCTATCGTTTCGTCTCTCTATTGGATCGAGATGCTCAGGAAGCGTATCCAAAACGGATAGTAGCATAGACGCTGCCAACTTCCAAGAATAGGGGGAGTTTGAGCGGGTATTGTACAAGTGGGTATCATAACTCAATCTCTGGTTGGGTATACGTGGACGACGCTCCTCCCCTAGCAAACCACAACCTCTAGAAGACTTCCTACCAGGCACCTCGTCTCGAAGCTCCCATCCACCTCTCGCAAACAAGCAAATCGTCTACCCAAAAGTCAGCTTGCGATCGCCAAATCGACTCGTTCGACACGAACTCACCTCTCGGATTGCACGCTCGGTGGCCACAAAAGACCTCAATACAACACCAAATGCCACACCTCCATTTCATCCAAGCTAGGCGCCAGCCCTCCCCACTTCCCCACCCGGCACTTCCCCTCCTCCTCCTCCCCACCATCCCCGCCCTACCCGTTCTTCCCTCGCCTTTATACACGTTACCCCCTTGCCTTCCAGAACGCACTTACTAACCCCCTCCCTCCCCTCTAGGCGAACTCAACAACCCCCCTCCCCGGACCCCCTTCAAAGGACAAAGACGCACAATACGCCGCAAGTCCTACCGTACTCGTCCAACTCTCATCGGAAGGCGGGAAGCTCTCGTACATTACGTACGATCAGGAGAAGCATGAGGGTGGGGAGTGGAGTGAGGTGAAGGGGTGGAAGGGAGCTGCGAATACGCCTGAGAGTAGTGCCAGTGGGGGTAATGGGAATGGGGGGAATTTGAATGGGGCGAATGGGGGGGAAGGGGGACGAACGGGGACTGCGGGTACGGCCACAACACGGGTGGGAAGGGGGCGGCTGCGGCTGAGAATGGTGGGGAGAGGGTGAGGATGCATATCGGTGCAGGGATTGTGGTCGGGGTGGTTGGAGCGGCTATGGGCTTGATGCTCTGAGCCCGAGATGGTGGGTACAGATTGACTTCCACCTTTTCCTCGCCTCCGTTCTCCAACTCCCCCCCCCCTCTGAACAATCGCTTCACCCGCCCCATGGACGCTCGCCTTACGCTTTGATGCCCCATCGCAACCTCATACGCTACGTGGCTTACACTTCGCTGCTCTCGGACATGGACGCACTTTGCCGGTACCTCCTCTCTTCTCCTTCGCTACGTTTACTCGCGTTCCTCTCCACCTCTTACGCATTGACACCTCAACTACCTACACGCCGGTTTTCGGTTTGCATGTTCCCTCTGGCTGCGCATCGGACCCTTGAACTTTCTTTATTACGTTTTTGCATCTTTCGAGTCGTTCTTTCGTCACTCTTTACACTTTACATACGATCGTTCGTTAGCATTCCTCTTTGCATTCCCCTTTGCATCTTTTGCATCTCTTGCATCTCCTGGAACAATGATCTCCTTACTCTCTCTACCCTCGGATCCCCTTCTCTCCGTACCACACTTCTTTTAAAGACGCTTTGATACTACGACGCTTCGAAGCGTCTTCGGAGTCCGGTTAAAGACAATCATCCTCGCATACGCATACGCATACGCTCTGAGCATAATATAGATATTGACTCTTTTTTTTTGTGTTTAAGCATGGCGTTAAATCTATCGTTTCAAAGGTACTTTCATACCAGGGACTACCGTTCCCTCTCAGACCATTACAGTGTTCTGTGGGGTATTCCGACGGACACGGTATTGAAATCATCGAATTACTGCATACTCGTCGCTACGCTTCCTCAAAGCCTCCTCCGCTCCCCGTTCCCCGTGCCTATTGTCGGAGGACCGTCGCATTACTTTGGGTGATACGTACGGAGCTTTGGGCTGGGTACTCGATAAGGGTTTCGGAGCGTCACTGACTCACTGGCAGACGCGCGGGGGTTGCCGAACAGTTTAGGCGCCCGCGTATCAATCCACGTCTTGAAGCTTGAAAGCTTTAACCTCAACCACGACGACTACATACAAATCTTCAGTCCACAATGAGATCCTACCACCTGCGGACGGGGTTTTTTCCACTGCATCCTTACGCCTCTTCTCTGGACACCAACGACCCTCCTTCGAAGAGAGATCTAGGAAGTCGCTTTGATGCTCCTGGAAGTCGACGCTCTCAATGTCAACTCTTGCATCCCCGCTGCGATTTTTGATACTGCGCATTGGCGCCAGCTCTCAACGCCCCTGCCGAGGTGCTAGGCGGGTTCTTTCTCCGTGTCGACGAAGAACACCTAGCTGGCCTAATCCTTGTCTTCCGCGCGTGGCGTGCGGCATCTTGTTTCGCAGCAACCGAAGATTCAAGATTGTACGATAGAACAGGGGGGGGGCTCAGATCCGCTCTTGCGGATAGGCCAACTTGAAGGATAGGCAATCCGCTGAGTCGTAAACCTCGGATCTCGCGCGATATCCCCCCGCCCTTTAGTGTGGCTACATATGCGGTCCACGCTTCGTCAAAGAATGTCTCTGGATTGATCCTGGCTTATTGCATGCGCACTTTCTGCCCTCAGCCGCTCAGCGTCAGGTCACTTGATTCTGCATGCCACTTCGGAAGTCCCGACCCGTACTTCCACGGCTCAAGCTCCTCGAGGTGCGGGCACTTTCGGAGAAGTTCGCTGCAAGGGCGCTTTTGGAATACCTCGAGCTACGTGCGATGAGGCTTCGCGAGGCCGGGGAACGCACCGGGGAGGGGGACAAGTTGCGGTGGATTACGGTCCAATACAAGTTTCGCTCGCAGGGAACGATAGGGAACTGGTTACTGGATGGGTTGTATGGCCGCAGTGGAGAGGCTAAGGCATGATTTTAGCGTAACCGTGGAGAGGATCGTGAGCGAAGACGAGTGGGAAGAGCTTTGGATGTGAGCGTTTTCGCGTTTTCGCGTTGATAGTCGTGCGCTTCGACGTCAGGACGTGCTTAGTCTCGATCTTTGATATGTCTCTTCCACAACATATACCAAAGTTGCACTAGTTCATGTCTTCTACGACCGAAGTACAGCTCTTCGTGTTCCCCTATGCTCCGTTGCTCCAGCCCTCACATTGGACCGTAACTCACCGCAGGTGGTCGGCTGTCCCATTCAAGCGAATCCCGAAACCGCGCTACCATAGTATGCCTTCCGCAGCTCGCGATACTGATCAGCACTGTGACGCCGCTTGACGTAAAGAAGGATGGGTTTGTCTAAGATCCCCCCGAAGGCCCACGTAGCGCGAGCATTTGGAGACTTGGATGAATTGGCCAGAAGGGGATGAGTACGAGGGCATTCGAGTTGTGACTACACCTCGGCGTCGAACTGAACGCAACCAAAGTGAGAAACCCAAGGAAGGGAAGGCTTGCGTCGGTGAGAAATATAGCATTGACTTCCGTTCTAAACCTCGGCTTGGAGAGAGCAGGCTCAAGCTGTCCGTAATCGTGCACAATGCATGCTCGTTTAACGTGTGGAACTAGGAATGTGGCCGGTCCTCGAGGGCGAATTCCACGTCCCAAGGCATAACATATTGCATCATGAGTGTACGGAGGACACTACAGAGTCCTAGATGACGCTGGGACCAGCGGATATCATGTTACAGTTACCGTTCTTCCTCGTTCTAAGTACCTCGCTGAGGCTTCCCCTCGATGCGCTACTACTTTTGTTGTCGCCGTGCTCTTGATTTCTTCGTGGTCCCCATACTGGGTGACCTTGCTCCCCTTCAAGCATAATCATCATCATTGACATCAATTCATCTCCCTGATGTTTACCCTCAGAGCTCCTGAGTAAGATCGACCTCCTCGACGTCTTCATCTTCCGAGTGATAACTACGGATCATTCGTTCCACGGTGATACCAAAATCGTTTTGAAGCTCCCGGACCGCGTTCGAGCACTTGTGCCACAGTTTCTGCGTCTGAGGAATCCAGTGGAGGAAATCGACTGTGACTTGTTGTAGCCCGCTGGCGTGATCACTCCCAGTTAGGCTGGCCATTCGTCTGTAGTGCTCTCGATGCCGCACCTCCCTTTCCTTTATGAAGTCAAGAAAGATGGTAACTGGAAGTCGCGTCCAACGGAACGTAGTTCCAGTGATGTAATATGAGGGACGAGCAAAATGGGTGTCTCGCAAGATGCTGCTGCTCGTGCCAGCGCCAAGTTGTGCAGCTTCTCCGCGTCGAGGTCGAAGAATTCTAACACAAGGCACTCTCAGGATGGGACAGCCGACAGCCCCTCAATCAGGGCTTCGGCCTGGATGGAGGAGTTCTTGATTGTGAGGNANCGGAGGTTTGACACTTGGCTAGGCGANAGTAGGCGTAGGCTTTCCAAAACCTTCAACGAAGNGTCATGATCGCCACCGNTAATGGTGAGGTCNACCANAGCCGGCAAGNGCAATAATCGGAAAAACCTGAACGCTTCCCATGGGTGCCGTCCCCCANCTATNAACGCTAAATCAAGTCTCGAAAGCGTGGACAGTGCGAATTCGTTCGCTGTCTCGTCCCGCATTNCTTNCCTTAGTTCCATGCTCAGCTTNAGNCTTTCAAGGTGGNGGCAGCGNCGGAGNATGTAGATAGTCAACGACGGGTCNCNGGAGTGGAGATTCAATGATGTGAGATGGACAAAGTGTTCCGCCGATGGGACGANGGCTTCCTGGGATACCCGTGTGGAGTCGAAGNAGCCAAGATGGAGGGTGAAGCTCTCCAACCTTTTTGGGAGATTACTGAGAACTGCTTTGTGAGTGAAGGATGGAGNNAAGGTTGNCCGNCNAGAAAAAATCAGTTCTAAGGAGCGAAGCGACTGCCACGCNGCTANGACGGAACCACTGGACGACTCGTATTGGCGCAAGNTATGCACGAANGATAGGAAGCAGTAGGAGGAGGAGATGTCGAGTGTCAAGTGATCCAACGACAGGCCCTCCAATGCCCTTGGAAAGCCAATGTTTGCCCACGGACAGANTGAAGATTGTAAACATNGACAGGTTTCTGGTGGNGCGTGTGTCAANCGGAGCGATTTGCTGTTATTGCCCGCATTTTGGAACGTGGAACGAATCTTCTGGTACGATCTGGACAACCCGGCTTCGCCTGAAAACTTGATGCTGAGGTTTGAGTGGTTCTTGGGTNTGATGGAGGATAACGCNTCANACCAGGCCCGGCAAACAAGGGCGATGCGCTTAGCTGCACGCAATCCTGCGTGAGAGAAGATCTTGATGAGGATTTCANGGGGAACGCGGCGNANCGGCGACAATCCTATGCGGTGAAGNAGAAGTTGTTCTTCCAAGGGCGCAAGATNNAGGCGCAATCGCCGTATCTGGGCCGCTAGCGTCGTAGCGCCCTCCTGGAGCATTGCGACTTCGAACTGCGATGGGGGGTTGTTCGTGGTGAAGATGTGTGANAGNGTTCTGAGGTTNGTCTGTACAATTCCNGCATTTTCCCCGTCGNGAGGCTGATCCATGGTAGCAAGGGCGGTTGGAGGTTTGAGACCTTGGANTTAACTTGGAGTTTGTGGTTGAAGTCGAAGTTGAGGATCACCATACTTAAGCTCGCCGTATTGTCTTCTATTTACTTCAGAGGGCGATGCCCCGGGATGCGTACGACTTAGTGTTAGGGTTTGGATCCAATTCATGGTNTTCACTATCCTTCGCTCTGACTTCAACCAACTCTTCGGATGCCACTCATATAGAGACTGAGAGGGGTCCCTGTCAAACCTCGTCACCCCAAGGACGCTTCTTCACAGATCGAGCTCGCAAACGTCAGAAGNAATCGCCTGNATTCTAACTAGGCTNCGATCAGGCANTGAGGAAGCAGTAGGTGTACACGCGGTAGTGTGCATGACAATACNTTTGATTTCAGGTTCGGAACTGTGTGCTTAGGCTGCAAGGTGTAACGCGTCAGTGACGCTGNACGTTGGGNCGGCTGGCCAGACATACCAATACGCGATAAGCGACGGCACAAGATTACTTTGAATTGCGCTCTCTACTCTGCTTCTTCCCCTTCACCACAGCAAAATGCCATCCCATGCTCCGCCCACTCGTCATCGGCAACAATCCTCTCCACTACGATTCCAAAATCAACGTGCAGNTTCCGAACAGCCCCTTTACAATCTCGCCAGTTCGCCTTGCATTCAGCACCCCAGGACTCGTACCGGATCGTCGATCCACTTGAGAACGNCAACACCACCTTCNGCGGCATGTCGTCCTCCACCTTCTTTCCCTTCACTGNGCTACATTTCCAAGTACTGCAGGAATGCACTTGTCCGGAACTCCTTTGTNACGCCGCGTAAATCGAGCCGTTTGAGATNTGGAAGAATCCGCTGGAAGGGGATGGTCTGAGTACGCGAGCATTCGAGCTGTAACAGCTCCTCAGCGTCGAACNGGACGCTGTCCAGAACGAGGTACTCGAGGAACGGAAGGCTGGCGAAGACATCCGCGAGTGATGTAGCATTGACTTCCNTTCGATAGACTACAAGTGAGCGGAGTATTGNGCCTTGNCTTCTGGAGAGCAGGTTTAGACTGTCCATAATCGTTCGCAGAGCATGCTTGTCGGTCATACGGAAATAGGAATGTGGCGGGTACTCGAGGGTGAAGTGGGTGAGCGATGGGACTCGGAGAAGATGGAGTGCCACNGGCGCAACCCAGGGCATCACGTTCCGCATTGTGAGAGAACGGAGTCGGGGAAGGANNACCTCTGGCTCGCCANCATGCTNTTCGTGTACTTGAATATGGTGATATCCGAAGTTGATTCGCATGATTTCTAGGTTGCGACATNGCCGAAGCAGGGANGCNACGTCGATCGGTTGNTTCCAATGGCAATCNAGTGCGAGAGTGGTGAGGGAGCCATACGGCTCTGGAGGGAAGGCAAATTTGTAGGCNGATCCACGGTANGGTCGCATCGAAAGCNTCAAAGTCTTCAAAGCTCTCGGGAGATGGTTGAAGATNGCCTCGTACATAGCGGAAGCTTGCTGTAGAGGNTGCCATTGAATTGACTCTGGTTCGANATTTAGCGAGCTCAATGAGTGCCAAGANTCATTTNTGAGCAGGCCTTGNAGGCAGCAAAGGGTNATGCCGAGATTAAGCTGNATTGANGACGANGCGATATCNGAAAGCAGTNNNGAGAACTGAGAATCTACCCAGTAGCACCTGTCCGTGANNCCTCGGTATCCGCAGCTCACCGCAAGGTCGGGTGCTAACTTGAGGCTCCTCTTTCCCGTGCTTTTTCTGGATTGCAACATCCAGGCGCNAATACGATCGTAGGGAATCCCGTCCTTAGGGTCGAATTCGATTTCGAGTTCCGAATCGCGCTTCCGGAGGGCCGCGAAAGTGGCAGAGCGCCATGCGTGGCAGACGAGAGTGATGATGGCCAGATCTTTGGTGTCCACGTGAACGAATATTTCCTCCAGTACTTCAGGAGGAACTCGGCGGACTGGCGACAATGCGCAGTAGTAAAGACGCAGCTCTTCTTTCAGTTGAGAGCGGTCGGAAGGAAATTGAAAGATCTTGTTGCAGAGGGTGCGCACTCCTTCTCGCAAGAAGGCTGCTTCCTTTTCCGATGGAGCGATATTGCTGGTGAAGAGCGGCCAAAGAGGAATGATCCTAGCGTCCGATATGACCTCCTCCATTTGCTGTGTGCTGTCGGTTGGGAACTGAGTCATGGGGAGAAGTCAATGGGCCAAAATCAATGGTCGTGGTCGTGGTTGAGGTTCAAGAGGTGCACATGCGTTTGTGTGCACCGCGATGATCGGTAAGCGCCAGGTGTACCCACAGCTCGGCAATACCGGTCGTCGTGAAGCGGACTTTTCAGCAGGTCAAAGATGATGTTGGAGAGCCGGCAAGTGCGTGTCCTGATAGCATAGGTCCGCCACATGGATGTGCTTTGACCTCGAACATAAGCAAACCTCAAGTCGTCGTTCTTGTCACGATTCAGGTCCTTCAAAGGTTCGTATTACAATGATATAATTCTCGTGCGTCCTGATTTTTTTTCCCAGGAGGATTGCCCATTGAACCGGAGTATGAATCCTTCGAGTTGGATACAGACCTTGGTGGGAGTGGCTCACCCATCTGAAGCTCGTAACCCGAGGCCCTTTCCGATGCCCCCGACACTAAGCCAATACCGTCAATCCAACGTCAATCCACGCCATTCTCGCTGTCTTCCTCCCCAGAACTTGGATCATAACTGCTGGACGTACTAGCGTCTCCTTCCTCGACATTCGAATTGAACATCTCCTCCCCAAACTGTCTCCATTCGTCGTCGTTGATGACCCTTTCCACTACGATTCCGAACTCTCTGCGCAGCTTGCAAGCCATTTCCGAGCATCTCTTCCAGTCTGCCTGTGTCCCCTTGTACCAATCCCAATAGTGAACCGTAATCCAACGAAGCTGATCCCTGTCGCTCTTGGCAATCATGTCTGCAAGCGCCACTGTCTCTCGCAATCGCAACGCTCGCAATTCGATGTACTGGAGGAAGGAGTGTGCCTGGAATCCACTGCGGACATCCCGGAGGTCGATGCGCCTGAGGTTCGGAAGTGCAGGGCAGGGAGGGGGTCCGATGTGCGGAGTTTCGAGGCTCAAGAGCTCTTGCGCATCCAAATCGACGCAGTCAAGCGTCAGCCTTTCGAGAAGTGGAATTCCAGCAAAAATCTCTGCGAGGGACGCAGCATCAACTTCCATCCGATGAATTGTGAGCGAGCGAAGCTTTGAGCCCTGACCCGGAGAGACAAGGCGTAGGCCGCCCATGATTGTCGCCAAGGCGCGTTTTCCGGACATGAAGAAGTTGGGGTACTCAATTACAAGGTGGGCCAAAGATGGCAGTCGGAGAGGCTGGAGTACGACGGGGACCATGAATAATGTCAAGCTTTTCAGCTTCAACGTATGGAGTTCCGGAAGGGTGATATCAAGCGGACTATCTGGAAGCGCCCTTTGCTGTCCTTCCTCCTGAGCGTGCCAAATCAAGTCAAGTTGCAGAACTTGTAACTTGAGACATCGACGGAGGAGCATCGGGAGTCCCAGTGGTGATCCCCAATGACATGTAAGGTTGAGTGTGGTGATCGAGTTGAAGGGCTCCACTGGGAAGGAGAGGGCATACCTCATCCCACGTCGCGACCAGATTGAAAGGGTGAAAACTCGTAGGGCCTTCGGCAGGTGACTGAAGATTGTCTTGTACATGCCAGCTCCTTCGTATGACAAGGCATCCATTGTGTGGAGGGTCAACGAGCAAAGTGAATGCCATGAGGACCTGATAGTTTCGTCCGATAGGCCCCTTGGGTGGATGCTCTCTACGAGATTTCGCACGCAATACTGCGTTGGGCAATCCAAGCTCAACTGGACAGAAGATGACGATAAGTCCGGGAGCAAGGCTAGAAACGCTGGGTCGATCCAGCAACATATATCCGATGCATAGCAAGCACAGCCGTAATGAGGACCATGGCTCAGTCGTAGAGTCTTCCCGGGTGCATTCCTGACTTTCGCCAGCCATGTGCGAATCCTCTCGCAGGGTATACCCTCTTCCGGTTTGAATATGATGCAAAGAGTTGAGTAGTTCCCAAGAACTGCCGTTGCGGATGCGGCGTTCCATGCGCTGCATACGAGAGCGACGTTGGTAAGATCGTCGGTGTCTACGTGCACGAAGATTTCGCCCAGCAGCTCAGCTGGCAGACGATGAACCGGCGTCAACGCACAAAGCCTAGAAAGTCCTTCTAGTTGGGCGAGCACCGATTTTGATTGAAGGAGGTCGTTTATGAGGGTATGTATTCTCGGATGAAGGGAAGGTTTTCCGCTTTGTGGTGAAACACTGTTCGATGCGGACTTGAAGAGTCGACGAAATGGGCTTTGGGCGACGGTGGCAGAAACATCCGTGACTCCCTCAGGGTCGCCGGTGGTCTGGAGCTCGGCCATTGGTCGGTGGAACCGTTCACTAGGGTGTTGGAGGTTGTCGCCGTGCTGGTCGACAGAAGAGTTCAACATCGTCCAGCGTGTCATAATCGTCGGAGATAAGCGCCCAGCAGGTTCGGCAATTGCCGTCGTCCAATTTGCGTGCATCACTGGCACCGCCGGTTCCCTACCTTCATCGTCCACCATCATACCTGGACCCATGAATCTCACAATCTCCCTCGCGATGCGCTGGTACTCTAGCGGAGCCTCCGTTAAGTTGCGACTCTTCTCGGATACCTTACCCAAACTTGGGTGAAGCCTCTTGATGATCGACGTGTCGTGAACTCCGGTATTATCTTATCTCATCTTATCTCCCCGATCTTATCTTTTTCTTTATCTTATCTCATCTCTGTTATTGTTCTCCTCGTGGTTCCCTTCCGCGCTGCCACACTCCCCCTGTTTCCACACAACGCACTGCCTTGTACTGCCGCCCTTATTGTTCTCTCCATTCTTGTATCCTTCTTCATTCTTCTGCGTTGCCTCGCACTGCCTCGCTTATTGTCTCTCACTGCTTCGCGCTGCCTTGTTGTTTTTTATCTTGCTTCCATTTTAGATCGCCTTATTGTTCTCTAACGTATATATACCTACATACCTTAGCCTGTATTCTCCATTCTGACCTCTTAGTCAATCCACCGCTTTCCTCCTGCTCTTGCTCTTGAGTGGCTATAGGGTTGTTCTCTTAGCCGCTCTGATCTCCGTTCTACCGCTCTACCGCTCGCCGTATCTGCCCCTATCGCTCGCGCGTTCGCGACATGTGCATGGGCAATCGCGATAGATCATTGAATAGTTTCTAAGTAGTGTACATTACCGTTGTCTACAGAACTCGTACTGGTAACACTGGTTTTTCTCATTTCAACTTTGTACACAGAGATCGGCGTGTGCCTGCTTCACAGGGTGTGTGTGGAACTGCGCAAGAGTCGCGCTTTAGATTGAGTACCTCCATTCGGGTGCCTCTCCCTCTGAGTCCCTCAGCGATCATTTCCGCCGGACCACAGCAACCAAATTTGGCGCGTACCTGGGAATCGATGGTAAATCTCAGTAGAAATATTTCGAGAGTTGCTTGGTGGTCATGTACATTTGCAGGACGATGAGGGGTACATATCTACCCCGGTATACTCAAGGGTGTTCCCAGCTTTCTGGAAGCATTTAAATTTCGTGGATGGTGTCCCACAAGAGAGGACGCGCTTACCTACCAAGTGTACCACTGGCCATCAGTTTACGCTCACAAATGCGCGTGTATTTACGCGAGGGAGGGAGACGGGAATTGGTTTCGGGCAGAAATCGTCAGAAAGCAGGCCGGTGGCTGTGCTCGTTTTCTGCCATAGGGGTGGGAGCGAGTTCTTTTCACGTCCTGCTGAAGGTTCTGCGTAGAATCTAGCTGCATAATTTATATATGTGGAAGATAATGCTAAGATGACACGCTTTATAAAATCTCAAAGCTAACGTGAGCCAAGGAGGACTAGGAGAGGGCCAGAGGTATAGCCTACTGCCGGAGCTACTTCCGCTTTGGGCGTTGATGTGGCAGAAAACACTCCCAGCACTTTGGTCGGTAAACCGGATTTGCCGCCCTCTCATATCGCCTGACAGGGTGCCTTGAACACGTTTCCTCTCGACCGTCATCACCACGACATCGCTCACCTACCAGCAGCTCTTGGTCGCGGTTCCTGCTACCCACCTTCCCTATACGCGCCTCTAACAGCCATCCCTTGATGTTGGCCTCGACAATTCAGTCCTCAGTGCGAGGGACCGACTACTCGTTCTCTTCGATCTTCCGGGATCCTTGGAACGCGTGGACTCCCACAGCCGTTGGACTGAAGGAAACTGGAAGCTCAGACCCCTTTGTTCCTCCCAGGTCAAGGGCATTGGTGTGCGCCTTTACTCATGGTCTCATACGGTGATGCCTTCACTCTTTGTCGATCGCTCTTACGTCGTACTACACCGGAGCAGACTCAGCCCATCGTTTCAAGAGGGGAAGCACCGATACGAAAGGCCTTTCGAGGTCAACTTCCGGCTTCTTCATCTCTTGCGGTATCGACCACGGACTGCACGCACTGACCTTTTAAAGGAGCCACCATCCGACGATGTAACCGCCTGAATCCTACGATGGCAGTACGGACCAACGGTTCCTAGTTTCGGTACTCTGCAAGTTGGTCAGTGTGTTTCCATCGTGCGGATAGTGTCGACTAGAAGGTCTTCACCTAGGGTGGGATTGACGGTTCTCTGTTGTACTTGCATCTCTGTTTCACAAGTCCCAACCTGCGGATCGGGTTCCATCCAGCTGAAGGATATCCTAGAGCCTCAATGGGAATACTCCCAATCGAGGCTTTTGGGCCCTGAACCTTACTTAGACCCCACCACCCGCTGTCTGTCTCGTTAATCTGGCACTATCGATGTTTCCCTCCTCGGTACGAGGCACTGATTCCGCGCCCATTAACCTCCCGCTAGGACCTACCTTCCCTCTATAGAGAGTGACAGGCTTCTGGTGCGGTACTCTTGGGCTGACATAGTTGGCGCCTCTACCGGAGGAGTGAAGAAACCTTGAATCTCTCAACGGTCGTCATTCTTCTAGGGTCAGAACGTATTGATACGCATCTCAATCTACGCGGTGACCTCTTCCTTCTCTAAACCGAGTTCCTCTCGAACCTGGAGTGAGCTGAGATGTCGCTGGTGTAATTGATAGCGATGCCTTCGTACGCCAGTCCCTGTCGACGTCGATTTCAGAAGCCTTTCTCTTATGCGCTCGCGACATCGTGGAGGATAAGCGCTATGCTCTGAGGTTAGATGTCACCCGACGTTGGCGTCAGCGAAATCCCCGTTGGAGGTACCAGCCAATTTCTGTTGGTATAGCTACCTTCGAACACGTCGGATTAGTCTGAATTTCTCGCAGGGTGGCTTCAGCTGGAAGAACGTCGGTGCAAGCATAGAGTACTGGTGTAGTTTGGCTAAGGGCTAACAGTCTGTCCGTCTGTCTTGGTGTTGTTTTCGGATTCTGTCAATTGCTGCAGGGGATGAATGCGTACACTCGTCTATTCCGACCTCTTCACCTTGGCGACTCTTGACTCGGGGTTTTTTTATCGGTACTCAGCGGCTATGCGTTTCGTTCTGGAGATCTTCTCTGGGATCCCTTCGTCCCCTTGTCTGCGAAAGTAGCCACCACCCGACGGTGCAGTGACTCGGAGCCGGGATCCTGGATGGAAGTGCCAACCACCGTATCTTGGTATCGGTACGACCATGCATGCGAATCTCATACGTATTTCTTGGGTGTTAGGCTTCGTCAGATCTGCATATCTCTCTCCCGTGCAAAGCTACTTGTCCGAATGGTGACCTATCCAACCCATCCGATCCAGATTGCATCTCGTGCACCGACCAGTATACCTTCCGTTCAACCTTCGACTTGTTCCAAACAGGTTGTCGTGGATTATGGTATGCTGGACAAGTCGAGATGCATTTGCGATGCCGATGCGTGTCACTATTCCAATTTCTTCTGGGATGAATCACTCTTGGTTTCCGTCTCGGGTGCCTAACCTGAGGCGCTCTCAGCCCTCCCTTCTCCATCCGGCGATTAGCGCCTTACCGACTCACCTCGCTTTGGAGGGATTGCCTCTCCTCTCTCCTTCTCGCGGCCTATTTTACGCTGCGCAGTGCATGGAGTGCAGCGAGATACGGATCTCTTCGATAAATCGAGGTGCCTTTGTGTCAAGCCGTTCGATACCCGATCTGAGGATCTTACCTTACCTTGCTTCGAGTTTGGCTCGGAGCTTCGGGTGAGCATTAGGTGGCTTGATCCCCTTTGATCACTGGGATGGGTTCCGCAATCCGAGGCACTCCATTATACTGCTCCATCCTCCGTTTTCTCTCGGTTGGAGAACTCAATTGACGGTAAATCATCCCCTGAAGCACACAGGGGTATGAGGAGTCATTGTATACATATACATCCCCCACCCCTACAAAAATTTCTAACTGCTCCAATTGATCACGTTCACTCTGGGCAGGAAGTGAAACCGAAGCCTTGGTCGGTGCGGGCGCATCCACACTAAACCCTTTCGATATCCACAATTCCCTCTTGTGCCGGGGGATAGGTGCATAACCTTTTTTATATGATGGATGGATGAGCTCTGGAGCGATGGTGATGTTCACCAAGATCCACGTTGGGGTGCAAGGAAAGTTTTATTGGTGCAGGATCTCCATCCACGTAGGATTCGGTTGTAGTCGTCGCGCCTCGGGTGGCGCTAGCTGAAGAACTTCAATCATGCCATGCAGACAGTGATTCATGCGTGGATACTTTCTCGATCTTCGTCTGCCGTGGGAGGCTTGAGCGTACACGTTACGAAGCATCCAATTGATCGGTGGAACAATCAGGATTCGTTTGCGGTCCTGGATGTTTGTTCAGTTCGAATGTCTTCCGCAAAGCGGGTTCGTTGGAAATATTAGTATGTTGCTGTACGATCCTTCAGATTATAATCTCCTTTGCCAGAAGCATCGACAAACACCCCTATACCATCGCCCCGATAAGCGATAAGGCGGGAATCCCTCAGAGGAAGGTGGTTAATGGATGGACCGATCCCAAGCCATCGACGCCATGGAAACGTGAGGGAGCTTGAGACGTCAACGAGCGGCCCAACATACCGCTCCTTGGTGACAGCAAAGCGCCGAAGACCGGGACCGATCGTCCATCGCCATGCGAGGTTGCGAAAGAAAAGGAATACAGATCGCATCATCGCAGAGAAGGATCTGGATGTCGAGGTCTGAAATCACGACAGGAACCAAACCCGCACGCGATATAGCACGTGGAGGAAAGAACGCCTGAAGCACACGATGCACTCTCAAGGCGTCCAGAACTTTCGACTCCGACCCTCGAGAAGAAGATGGCCATGATTCGCGAAGGCAAGATACACTCGATAAGTGAAAGAACAGCCCGCACCGAGATAGACCCCCAGTCACAAGCCATAGACGCTTCGCTATTGGTAGGGAGCGAAAGCCCAAAAACGATCTGTTCATAAGTACGCTCGAAAGGACCCCATCGATGCGAAGCGTCGAGGGACAGGACAGACCAACCAGGCTGAATGAGCATTAGGCTCTGCAAACGCGGGTCGGTGCAAAGATAAAGACAAGCAAACACGGAGAAAGAAGTGGCACAGATCAGCGGACAAACGCGATCGTAGCACTGGCCAAAGGAAGCCATACAGCGAAGCACCTCTCCGGTTATCGGAAACCAAAGGAAGATATCCGAGTAGATGAGAGAAGCTCGGTACTCCGCGGATAATCCTCTAGAATTAGACAGGAGTCAGAGGACGAACGCAGGAACAGATTAGCCCTTAAGATCGACCGGAGGGCATGAGCTCCGATGACGGACTTCGACCCCTGCAACTCTGCAAATGGAGCGTGGGGGATGGAAAGCACGAGAACAGAACACTGTCCAGAGGTCGATCATAGGGCAGAGTCTCTGACTTTGGGCACGGTCATAGTTGTCGCAGGATCTGAGCTCTGAAGAGGGAAGACAGGCGAGGGATATTCAAAGAATCACTCACTTTCACAAGCACCTCGCAACTGGACACCTGGAAATGCCGAGACTTGAGGAGAGCGCTTGAAATGGACCATCCGTCTCGCGGCGGGGCAGTGTTGCGTCAGCTCGGGGTATGAGCCCAAGTCTACCTGTGTGGGAGAATGTCAACGGCCATTGACACGGTCACCGTTGGGTCGAAGGAGATGCATGAGCAGGTTGGGAAGCAAATGGCGACGGCGATGTGGAAAGGTAAGAAGAGAAGCGGAGAACGTGATGAAAGATAACAGGATATGAGAGGAGGATAAGCAGAAAAGACGAGAACGCGTACCACTTTGGATCTATGGTAGGTGCTTCCTCGATACTCCCGTCCCTCCCTTCCTCTCTTTGCCGCCTTCCACGACACCATAGGCTCCCTCTTTACACACGCTCAACAATCCCGGTCTTGGGGATCAGCCGTCCCGAGAATCGCTAGGCGCGGTGTGGAGGACCAGTAGATGACGCTGACGTAGGCGGGGTCACACAGAGGCACCTCGAGGCTTTGGGCGTCAGCAGAGGGGGTGTACAGTTGCGCCATAGAGTTCATATGCGAGGCTTATGGATGGATGGTATAGGTTGAAAGTGAGAGTAGGAAGACAGGGCGGGAGGGAGGAGGAAGAGCGAATTGCGGTGTAGAAATCAACCTCTCGGTTTAGGGTATCGTTGTAATTGACGGCGGTTTGCTGGACATCAACGTCAGCCTCGTATTGAGTTTGAGCTCGCCTTGGGGCAGAGGGAAGAATAGACTCGGCGTCCCATCGTAGTGTGCTGTAGGATGGGGGTTGAATGTTGAACGTTGAGCAATGGGAAGTGATTATATCGGCCCGTATTTGGTGCGTGAGATGATCGATTGGGGAGAGATCTTATCGCATCTTATCGCCGCCCATGTTATCTAAGCCCCTCGAAATATCCCGACCCCTTCGAAGCCATGAGATGAACTTGATTCTTGACCACCATGACCTTTCTGGGAATCTTCATCGCCAGCTGAGGCGAGGCTAGTCTTGGTGTGCTCTTTCCCGCTTGCCATGGACACAGCTTTTACTCGTCTTCTCTCGATCTTGGCGATCTGACACTGACGATGTCTCTCCCCTCGGCTTGAGGCTTCAGCTATGCATTCGTCGATTCTTGGGAAGGCCTCCCTCCATCGTATTGGGTGAGATAGCTTCCTTTGAATCCGCAAACGATCATCGCTGGTGCCTCTAGCGTCCGACTGAAGATGTGCGGTATCCTGTACGTCCGTCTTGATACACTCCCTGCAGGCACTGGGCCCAAGCTCGCATAGCAGTTCGTAGCCATCAACATATCTCGGGGTACAGAGCACGCATATTTATCGCCATTGCCTATGGTATCTCTTCGATCTCTCGCATGACTCTCGCTCATTTTGAGCTTGAGGATAGCCGAGATTTCGTCTGTCAATGGCTGCGATGAATTCGTACGCCAGCATCCTCGACACCCGCTTCCGACTCTTTTCTCTATTTCCGGCGCTGCGGCAGAATCTACACCGACATCTGAAGCGGACCACCACCCGGTGAAATAGTCGACTGAGATCCGCGATGGATATGCCTGCAAAGTTCTTTTGTTATCGGTGCTGGCACCCTCGTAGGATATAAATTCGGCAAAGTCGCCTGGGTGGTGTTGTTCCCAGTGGACGTCTCAGGAATCTCCGTCTCCCAATGATTCCCCTTGCATCCACGTTGCATCTACGCGGCATCTGTTGTCTAGCAGTTGGGTCCTGGGTCGTTGTGGGTGGTGTTATTGAACAGGGCGAGCTGATACCACAATTTTGGATGGGTGTCGCTATCTTAACACCGCCGTGGAACGACAGGTGTGTCCTCTTTTCCCTTCCTAAAGGTCGCCTAGTCACGGTAATAGTTCTCTTCCAGACCTCACCAGCGGCTTGGGGCCCTACCGCCTCACTTACGAAGATTGGATCCCCTTCACTCGGTGCCGTTATGTGTTGAAGGCGGCGCGGAACCCGAGGTTTAGGCGGATATTCATCTAGGAATGTGCGGTGCATGGATACCACCCGTGTCCTCAGAAGTTGGCAGTGGCACTTTCGCTGGACTATACGACTAATTAATCTCGCCCGACGACGCCTCACACCCACCGGCATGCTAGTATACACTTGAGCTCTCTGTCATATCTGTGTGGAACATGGATTTGGTGGAGTTTGCTTGGCTTATACTGGATGAAGCACGCTGGGTGCGCGACGTATTCGGTCTCCCGAAAAGCGGTTCTTCATTCGACTAGTCTCCGCGCTCATGCTTTCATCTTTGGCCTCGTTTCACCAGATTTTGGCACAGTTCACAATCGGCTAGTGGCTAGAATTCATCTTTAGGGGAAGATATGCCCCGATCCGAGGCGACTCCCAGTGCGTATCATCCTACAATGCTTATCGAATTCCGCTGGAATGCGACAAGCGCATGGTAGGCAAGGGGAAAAATGAGCACTTTGGGTATGTATATAGAAAGCGTCCCGCAACGTCGATTGGAAAGGAAGGTATGACTGCGTGAGCGGAGCGATGAAAAGGAGGCCGATACGACGGGGATGAGAGGGTGGTCATATGAAATGGGTGATATCAGGCTAGACTACGTAAATTGTGAAATGAGTATGGACACGTTAAGGAGGGTCTCTCGTAACACGGGACCAGAGAGAGTGCAGTACGCTAGGACAGGGTGTAATAGTAGGGAATCGAACCTTCGTTCCCAAAGCGGTCGTGTGCTGGGTGAAGCGTATCAGAACAAGAACTGGGATAGTCCATCGCTCGTTGGAGGAAAGAACCCGGAAATAAAGACACAGAAACACATCCCCCTCAATCAGTCGTCGGGAATATATCTCTTGAACGACGCCGCCATTTAGTCGCAAGAGGAGCACTTGGTTGCAAAGACGCGCATAACTTAGCGTAATGCATGATCCGCGAAGTGCGTCCCCTTACTAACACCAGTGGCCATGACGAAGGTAGAGTCCACGAGCAACATATCCCTGCTAACAGTCGAAGCGAGTGGGAGATATAGTTCCGCGTCTTTCACCTGCAAATCGCAGATCGCAATTCATGCATAACAACGGACATCAATAAGGGAGGGAAAACCGAGGAGCGCTCACGAAGGTGCGCGAAGGAGAGGAAGAGGCGTAGGCTTACAATCCGCGGCACATGTAAAGCGAAAGACGAGGCAAACTCATCCCGGATGATAGAAATAACATGTATATGCACCATGTCCCATAAGGGTTGGAGACGGAATAGGATGTACAGTCCTCGGGGAGGACGCCCCAAAGCATGGAGGGGCTCGGATGCAGCGCACCTCGTCGACTCTCAACAGAAGACCATCGGCGTAGCATTTAAGAGGGGGTCTAAGCTAGCAAGGTACAGGAATGGTGGCAATTCGCTACCATTCCACAATACAATCGTGAGTACGAAGACCCTTGATACCTAGACGCCGAGGGAAAGTGGAAGTCAATCGAGGATCGTATGGGATCTCAGGGAGTCACGAAGGCCTTCGAGAATGAAATTAAAACACGAAAAGGCCAAACCCAGAGACAAATCCACCCCACGCCATCAGCGGTCTGTATTTCCCAGTTCACAAGCGCTCCGCCTTATGTGAATCCTAAGGAAGGGAGACAAACAGCGGCAGAAGGGCGGTGAGTGTACGAAAAGCCGACGCCGATGGCTGAGCGGATTGGTATCACCTCAACGGCTCTCTGTGAGATGGTTGCAAATTAAAGAGCGAAACAACAAACGGCACTTCCAGGGAAGGGATCAGCCAGTTTGGAGGGGCCAAGATGGGTCAGCAACGGGTACGGTGCTGAAGAAAGGCACGTCGCGTCGCGGGAGTGCCGATGAAGCAAGGAGAGAACCAATCCCTGGAAAAACTGCGCAGAACATCACAAGCCCAACGAGCAATTCGGCCTCGGATACCATCTGCATTGCCGAGCTGAAAGCACAGCCCTTCCGATCGTGTAATCCCCGACGGAGGAGAACAAGTAGTGAAGATGTGCCAAGAAATTCGCAATGCCGATGGCCCGTTTAAATCGCAGAGCTGGGCTATCACTATAGCAGAGTGCAATATGGGACTGTCAAGGACCAGTGGGCTCAACACAAATAGAGCCCCATGTATGTATGTATGTATGCATTTCTAAGGTCGGGCGTCTCTGACACCGAACCCCCGCATCGGCGCATGGGATGAAACTCAGTGTAAAATCCCACCGACACGGAACCGTGCGTGACGAGAGGCGACTTGCCCACCCAACTGCAGACCCCTCTGCACCCCTCTGCAGTCGTCAAGCGTCCATCCCCGGGTGAACCGCGCGGCCGAATGAGTTTCGGTGGGCAAAGCGAGTCAATAGAACGTTCTGTTATACAGTAGAGTGCCAACAGAAACATCAGCGGAAGGAAATGTGGTAAAGCCCAAGCAAACGACCTTCTCGCCCAAGTATATCCACATCCAACTTTCGCGAAGTCTGGATGATGGATCCAGAATCTAGGGACAAATAGCTGAAAGCCACGGGGCGGGGAAGCTAAAGTCCTACTCCATGCGCCCCTATACCGAAATGGCAAGCACTCTAGTGACGCACCCATGTCGCAATGGAGCCCAAGCCCCATACAGAGTTTCATAATGTCTCACCGGTCTGCACACCGTTGCGCACAGTGAGCTCGATAGTGCCTCTGCCACCCCTCGTCAATGCCCTCTGACATTCGAAACCGGGACGAAACCGAACGCCGAAGCCTCGATCCAGTAAACCAGGGAATCTACGACACCTATAACCGATCTGCGTAACCGCAAATTCACATCACGAAAATAGGTGACCTCTGATACGTCCTTACAGTTCTGATAAGCGGTCCCAAGACCTGTGGTAGTGCATAAGGGATTATAATTGATTATCAGGCTTGCCAACATCTATCATTCTGGTAATAGCCGATCGAAC
Source organism: Coprinellus aureogranulatus (assembly GCA_027627275.1). Taxonomy (NCBI): domain Eukaryota; kingdom Fungi; phylum Basidiomycota; class Agaricomycetes; order Agaricales; family Psathyrellaceae; genus Coprinellus; species Coprinellus aureogranulatus. The sequence continues at coordinate 20,800 of JANDKE010000303.1, forward strand.
CCTAACAGCGGTTACAAGGGGTTATAAGGTACCATCAGCCTGATACATCTTGCAGTTCTTGCAGTTCTTGCAGTCCTTGCAGTTCTCGTAGGTCTGATACCCGTTGTAATATGGGTCAAACAGCGGCACAGGAGCGCTGCAAGCCTCAGTGCCGCCGTCATGATTGGCGCCCTTGTGAATTCCGAGACTTGAATTGGGCACGGTGTGGGCGACGGAGAAGACCGGACGTGTGAGTCCTGGGGCGACGTGACAGAGCCTCCTCAATGCAGAATCTCTGGGTAGGATGATACTAGCGCAGTCTGGGTTCGAAGCCTTGTTGTAAGTGGTGCACGTTCGAGATGCTCCAAGCGGTGACGAGTACCGACGTAGGCAGGGTGTTCAATTCGGGACTGCGTCTCAAACAAAAGCCCGTGCTTGGAGCCTCATGAAGTCGTGAATGGGGTTTCGGCCCAGGGTAATCTGTGAGCATAGCAGCAGACAAGCGTCACCGTGTCTGGCTAGGCGCAGGATAACATGCGCGTGCGTGAACCAGGGGAGACTCGAGCTATTAAAGTCACGCTAAGCAATTCAACTCCGAGGAATTCAGACGCGGTGTCAGTGTTGGAGAGTCGGACGTGTGCCCAAACGATATGCAGTCTGTACTATAACGCCCTAGGCGGGTGGGCAAGCACCGTGGAGAGCATACGTCGTGGCTAGGAGCAGGGGTTATAGGTAAGGGAAGCGTGGAGTGGGGTTAGTATGAACGAGACGAAGGGAAGGTAGACTATAGGTAGCATTCTACGAAGATGGTCCATGTCGGCAGCGATCTTATCGACGACCATACAACATAAGCGACTTTTCTGACTCGGAGTCGTATTCAGGAGCGTGGACGTCACGTTCACCTGGGTCATAATCATCGTCGGACCCTTCACGGTCCTCCTCATCCTCCTTATCTTCATCATTTTCCGAGTCATGTTCATGATCTCCTTCAGCGATACCACCATTCCCCACATCCCCTGGATCGCTTCCACCCCCCAGCTGCTCCTCCGCGTTGGATTCCCTGCCGACTTCGCTAGGTTTATCTCTGGGTGGCTCAGGTGCAGATCGCGGCGGGAGCTCCCCTTCGGCATGCGCTGGAGCCCCATATGTGTGCCGGATTTGCATGTTCGCGTTGGTAGCATCTTTGTGCGTATATGTGTGGCCTACGGCCAAGCCCCACTCATACCTCATGACCATATCTCTGTCGACGAAACTAACTGAGAGGTCAGGTCACTGCTTCGGCGATGGGAGGGAAAGTTTCCGTACCGATTGACAAAGTATCGTTTTTGGTCTCCGCCGTCGTTCGCCACTGCAGACTTGCCTATACCATCGGCATACCTTGGTCCTTCCCGAAAATTAGGAACAATGTGGCATGCCCGCAAGACCTTCAAAGGATCGACGAATGCGTGGGCTCCTGGAGTGTCAATTGGGAGCAGCTCCACTTGGTCAAGCTCAAAGCTGCCTTGAAGGGCAGGATGAACTCGGTATCGCCGAACCCATAGAAACTCGATCGGATAATAGAAATATTCTGCACCATGCCGTCCTAAGATATGGTCCACATAGCCGACGTCGGCGTGCAATATGCCTATGACTTTTCCGTAAGAAAAGGGGTGGCTTGCGCTGCCAAAGGAATAGTCCTGGTTGAGAAACATGACGTTCGATTGCTCGGTATCGAGGTGGATAATATCTTCGTCCCTTTGGGTGTCGTATGTGGTGTACTTGATGCGCATGATTTTGTGAGTGTAGAACCGATCGTCTTTGAGAGTCACTTTTGACCAGTCGAGGGCTTGAATTACTTCTTCGAGCGTCTTCTCGTCTAGACTTGGGTAGGCGGCTCTTATGAACCGAGGAAGAAGGTGGCTCTTAAGATTGCGAACAAAATGCTATAATGCACTCAGGTCAGCGTCGTATCTTCCTGGCCTGTAAAATACATACCGAGCACGCCATGTCATGCGCCAGGGACCCATGGGTATGGGCGAACTGGGATAGATAGACAGGACTGTTCTGGGAGAAGCCGATATAGTGATGGATATCGGGGTTTCTAGAGGCGAGGGCTTGCTCTCTGAGCTCTTGAGCCTTGTCGGACTTGCCTTTAATCATGAGCAGGTACTTGGATTGCCTGAGGCGCACTCGCCGACGTTCATGCATGGATAACTCCTTCCTAATGAACTTTTTCGAGGTGGATTTGAACCAGGTTTTCGGATGTTGATGGAAGCTTTCACCCTATTTGTGCATAGTGTCAGCGCGCAATGAGAGGAGTATGTAACCAGTGATGCTTGCCCATTCAGTTGAGTACAAGTCCGCTGGACCGAAATACCGGATGTCGGCGGGGTAGTGTCCTAGTGCATGAAACTTAGAGGTAAAGATGTTCAACTTCTTGGGACGGCGGGTGGTTTTCTGCATGTTAACCTGCTCCGAAACGTCTGCGGAGGAGTTAGCGGGCTGCTCCTGCGCTACTGGCAGAATATCTTCGAGGGGTAAAGGCTGAGGGCGCTCAGGCAAGGCGTTGGGGTCAGCGGGGATGGTGTCAACAGCTTTGTGGGTCCCCATATTCGAGGGATCCTGCGACGATCTGAGCGAAGGGTCTTCTACTCCTGTAGCCGTCGAGATGGCTGCCAAATCAACAGCAGGATGACTGCTTCCACCACCACCACCACAGCCACGACCACGACCACGATCATCGCCACCACCACTGCGACCGCCGCGACCCCTGCGACTTCCTCAACCTCCACGACTTCCCCGACCACCGCAACCACCGCGAGAGCCGCGAGAACTCGCTTGGATTTGAGATTGTGTGGGGCTGCTTGCGACGGCGGAAGCATCCACTGAGGAAGGGTGTGAAGTGGGGTCAACTGGAGCGTTTTGCTGGATTACCGGCAACGATCTTGGCGAAGATGGGCATTCAGGAGGAGGATCTGAATTGACCTCCTTTCCAGCCGTCCGCTTCGTCCCCGTCTGCTTCTTTTGGTCGTGCGAGATCTTTTATCAGCCTCCCTTTCCGACTCAAGGGTGTTGATAGTGTTCGTGGCACGCATAAAAGCCCGGAATTCATCTCCAAGCTGAGCGGTCGCCGCTTCGAGTAGAAGAACTGTTGCTTCTGTGTGCATCCTCAGCTTTGCCAGGGTGTGCCACCGAGCGTTGATGAAGAGTAATCTCGACACTAGGGAGCACAGACTTTCCGGAAGGAGACCATAGAACGCGGGGATGGAACACTGCATACATGAGCACGACCTATTAAACGAGGAAACATAACTTACCTGAAGAAGGTCTTCATAGTCGCGCGCTGCCCGTCTTTTCAGCTCCGAGACGTTGTTAGAGAACTTGCGAATTGTTTGATTAAAGGTGGGGATAGATCGATACCTTTCTTTCGAGTCAACAACATACTGCTGACTAGGATAAGTGTCTCACCTCTGATCAAGGCGATGCACGAGAACAGAACTGGACGCCGATGCGTCAAGGATACGGATCAAATGTAGGAATAAAGCCTTGAAAACGCCGATTTCGTACTCATGCAATATATCGACGACAAGCGCACGGTAGATGTCGAATCCCGTCTCCGACAACCGTTTAGAGAACACGTTCTAAGCCATGAGTCAGTAGCTTTCGCCAGTGGGAACAAGCCCTGTCTACGTACCGTATTCGGGACGTAAGAGTGCGAGAGGAGCCTTTGTACCGGTTTGCCAGCGACGGCATTGCCTGAGCGAATAACTTGCCTAGCTCGGTCAACGCTTTCTTGCCTTGCGTCGCTATCCACTCGACGACTATCTTCCCTGAAATTCATGTCTTCCACGGTCCCCATCTGATCAAGATTCTTTCGCTGAACAAGGCAACGGACGCATGGGCAGTCCCCCCGATTTTTTTATGGTGGCGATTAGAACCCTGGAGTGTGATCAGGAATGTGAGGGTCATGAAGTAGCGCACCAAACTCACCTCTCGGGGTAATCAGAAGAATACGTGAAGATGCGGAGGAAGAATCGCCTCTTCACCCCATCACTACACTCAATCACAATTCCTTCTACAATGGCTTTCAGGAGGTCATCGTCGAGTATCATGATCCACTGCTCATGAAAACACTCCCTGTTGAGATATGCCATCAAGTTTGGAGGAACTCTGCCCCCAGTCCGTTTGGTGAGGTAATCCTTGAAACCGTCTGAGATCTGGCAATGGAAGGGGGTGAATATGAGAGATAAACTCCAGCCAGAACAGTGTACCCACGGAATCGAAGTATGCGACGTGATAGCACGCTGGTGAAGCGCCTCTACCCCGCTGGTGTTTGCTCTCATTGTTGAAAACCATGTACAACGGCCAGAGTTTCGAGGTGGAGAACGTCGAGAGATGAGTTGCATCCGACCAAAAAGAGAGGCCCACGACAACCCTGGGTAACGTACAGTCCTTGATTTCGGGCGGTGGGTTGTTTCTGATCTCCCGCTGAGCCTCCAAGAACGCGTTCGAGTTGTAGAACTCGGAGAGGACCCTGAATTTTGGGGAGTCACCTGCTTCCCCAGGCTTCCACAAGAGTTCGTGACCGTCGAGATGGAAGAATTGAGATTCGAAGGTGTTTCGAAGTTTCTCTTCGACGATGGCGACTATGCTCTGATGGTGCAGTGTACCTACGACGTGACTCTCGACACCTCGACCTTGTTCCATGTAGTTGTGGATAGGTACATCCACCCTGACTTGGCTCGTCTTCCAACCAGAATCGTCTACCCATTCCGCTTTCTTCGGGCTAATATCTTCCTTATTTTTTCCCAGCCTTTGAAATACCCCTGTCCATTTAGTGTCCTTGATATCGGCGAGAGAAAAGGTTGAGCTCTTCAGTATCTTGATGAGAGCTTTGAAGTCTTTCAAAGACTTTTGGCTTCCCAGACCGAAGAACCAATCCCCAAGTTGAAAGGAAGATACGTTGGGGAAGGGAGCTATCAGATCAGCATCCACCGGTGGGGGCTCCGTGTCCTCGTCCTCGTCTTTGCCCTTTCCTTTTGAATGCTTTTTGCGGCCGCTCTTCTCAGAACCCTCTCCTCTATTCCCCTCCGCCGAACCCTTTCCGGATGTTCGCTTCCTTGCGACTCTTCCCCCTTTCCACCTTAGCCAGATCCTTCTACCGCACNCTCCTGCTCANAGTCTGGCTCCGGAGTTCGGCACCTTCATCCCCAGATCTCGTTTCCGAGTCACCCTCAGGTTGAACTAAGTCCTGCTCTTCATCTTGGTGATTCATGGAATCATATAAGTCGAGGGAGCATAGAGCTGCGTCGGGGTCTCTCTCTGGTAGTTGAAGCCCATCGTATCGTTTTTGTAGGCGGAAAGAGTCCAGGACCGTGGAGGAAACGGCGACAGACCCGGACGCATCATGCTGGATACCTGAAGGCATCGAGGCCCTATCCCTAGCACCTATGGAGGCATCGCCTGTGGGCTGAGAGATTTCTGGTGCAGGAGGGGACAGTTCTGGAGGGACGGACTCTATGATTACGTGGGAGGGAGAGACACCCTGCGGGTTCTGAAGAGCTAAACGCGAATGCACTCGTATCAGTTGCCGACCCTTCAATTTCCAGATAATATCTTACAAGTGTTCTGCTGTGCATGGGAATGTCCAGCAGGCAATTCGTCATCCATGCGCTGCTCGATGGGACCCAAAGCTAGCGCTGTCCCTTCATCCCTCTCCGCCGGTTCCTCCACCGTTCGCCTTCTCTTCTTGGCGCGTTCCAGCTCCTGCACTTGCTTCTTCAGATTATCAAGGTGCTCTTTTGTTTGAGGGCATGAATATTTCTGGTGCTTTACGAGCAAATGTGGCGTTCGAAAGGAAGCGCTGCAAGCATTGCAGATGTTGTCGACTGAGAGGGAAGAGCAGGGACGCTTCAAGACATTTCGACTGTCGCTTGACATAGAATGAAAGAACTCGATAGCCGAGACGAGTAAAGACAGTAAGCAACCCAGCGGGTTAATAGGAACTTGAATGCTCAGCAGTCAACACAGATGGCGGGAAACAAGGCGGGATGACCACCAAATCTGGAAGCGCGAGGCGATGGCGTCAACTTCGCGCCCCGCCATCATTTTCAACTGGCGCGGCCCACCGTGACTGCGGTGCATCTCGCGAGGTCCGAATCCACAAAGGCGATGGCCAAACTGCGCCTCGTTCCCGGAATTGAGAGATAGATATAAATATTATGAGTGAGTTGAAAGTAATGTAACAAGTCTAGGGATATCGAGTGATCGTTCTAGTATCCGCTTCCTCCAGTCTAAAATCTAAGCTTCGAGTGTGATGCAGGGATAGATGGACATCGCGGGACTACGTGTATCGCTCGTACAGAGGCTTGAGTGACTTGGCTTGCGAGCTGGGATGGATGTCGACATCCTCGGGGAGGACTCTATGAAGGTGAAAGATCTCTACTTCTGCGTTCCTCAAACAACCCAGCCAGTGCGAGGCAGCTGCACTCTCCTCCTCCAAAGCTGCCAAAGCGTCGAAATGGTCAGTCTCCATAGCCTCGTACTCCTCTAGGATGGTAGATAGGCCATCTTTCAATCCGTCAAACTCCTTGGCGACCTCCGTCACTTTACCCTTGAAGGCATGAACGAGCATCTCCAACTCCTCAATGTGGTCCTCCAAGCTGTCAGTGCGAGACTTGAACCGCTCGACTCTGTCGGCCGCAAGCTCAACGACAGCTCGGGAGCCTGAGCGTCCGTTGACACCCCGAGCTATGGCAGCATGTCGATAACCGTTGGAGGTGCTTGTTCCCTCCAGTATGGGGTCGGAAGACGGGATCGAATCTATCGTCAGACGCTCATCCCCAGCGAGGGTTGATAGAGGAACGCCAGTCTCCGATTTCGCCTCTGGGGATCCTGGAATAAGATTGGGTCAGCCGGTCTGCCACCAGAGCAGTGTTATATTTCCACTCACGCTGTGGACCCCGCTTCCCTGCCTGAGATGATGAAGCACTGGCTGTGGCGAGAGCAGTCATCCTTGCGATCATGACCTGGTTGGTGACAAGCTGGAGAGCGGCGGAGTCCAGGGGAGCTAAATCATGGGCTGCATTGGATGCTGCAGCCTCCCGCTGGTGGATGTCGTAGGCAACTGCGATAGGCCAGGACTCAGCCTCGGAACCCTGCTTAGACGCCAGGGAGAGTACGTTCTGCTGGTGTGCAAGCAGGGCGTCGGCATGTGCATCCCCGTGATAATGACGGATACGGTCGGCGTGGATCCTGGCGGCTTCCGTCCACTCGAGAACCGTAATGGTACGCTCCCCGGAACGGTCCAATCCCTTTGCTGTGAGGCCACCGGACGTGATGATCACAGTCTCCTCCCCACGCAGAGCCTTGGCACGAGCGCCACGCGTTACGCAGTTGTAAGGGAGGTACTGATAAGCCGCTATGGCCTGGTCGACCTTCGGTGGAAGGGCTACAAAGAACGGACGATAGTCAGACACCCAGGTCATGACACGGAACAGAAGAACAGCACAGCGCTGTTCCGGCACCCAGGCCACAGACGGAGAAAACGGTGGAGGGGGGAAAGGTCGAGTAGGGCTCAACCGTGAAAACAGTGTGATAAAATGTGCACCCAGGCACGGCTGAAGAGCGCGATGGGGAAGGTGGGGGTGGACTGGTAAAGGCGAGAAGAGTGGGAACTCACCACTGGCAAGCGCATCCGCCTTGAACCCTAGAACGATC
>JANDKE010000304.1:9681-28471 GCA_027627275.1 Coprinellus aureogranulatus
AATCCGGAATTCATGAGTAAATTATGCTCGGTGTGTGTGTGAAGGCCAAGGGTAATTCGCTATTGTCCCTTGAATCAATCGGGATTCCAGTGCTGCAAAATCTTTCGTTATCCAACGACAACGACCGACAGTGACAGAAAGGCTCAGAGATGCCAGTCAGAGTCAGATCCGAATGAATGATATCGCCGCCGAAAAGTGAAGGGCAGCAAGATGATGTTAATACATGAGATCTGCGAGCAAGATTAATTACTAGTGTGTCTGCTTTAGGGAAAGTGCAACCCTCACCTGTCACTGGGGAGTCTCGACTCCCAACGTCGGTCAATACAATTTGAGGCCCGAGTGGGCGGGAGAGCTCACGAANGAACGTTCTCCAGNGGGTGACTGCGACCCGTCGCTACTACTTAATTGGAGCGGGCTGTAATGCTCGCACCCCATGCCACCTTGGGAGCAACGGCATGGCTANTAATGNAAAACCCTGTCCTCGTGACAGAAAACAATGAGGGTGCTTCAGGTTTACNTAGATATGCGTGCAGNGAAGGTGCTCGAAAGGCGGCGACTTGGGCATGGAGCGGAAGCTCAGCTCACATGGACGGTTCACACCAAAGCCTGAGACTACAAGGGCTTCNAGGGCTGTAGTCATTGCATGTCGATNCTNCAACGCCAGGTANCCAGACTCACCAAGCTGCGGATAAGGAAGCCCGTTAGGATATATGCACGTCGCACGCTTCCGACCCACCCTGGAAGCCCGAAGTCCAGTGGGATACCTTCAAGTTCGATATCCGTCGATTTCGGACAATTATATTCGCCTTCGTGCAACCGATTATGCGCCAGATCAGCCAGACATGCNGATACGAGACCTTGTNGGCGGCAAGCCTATNATTCTGATTGCAGGCACCGTTCGGCGGTCATGAGTTGAGGCTAGAGGTTCTTCGGCAGAGGCNCAAACAACAAGGAGTGTGGACGCTGTCGACGTCGGGTCAGGATTGACAGGAATTNAGAAACCCTGGTATAACGAACAATGGCAAGCGTGTAGCTTCANCTCGCACATGAGACGTGGATAATGCTGTAACGAGCTTGTGGAACTGAAGGAATGCAGGACAAGGCCCGTTGGTGGCCCGAAGACAAGGGATTCGAGAAAGAGTCGCGCTCNACGCGCGTTCGAACGCGTCAGTTGGTCTGTTTGCAAATTGTTTGGCCTGATGGGTCCGAGCGCNGACAATACCATAGGTATGAAGCGCCTCGGAGCTGGCTTTGAGGGAGCCGAAATGAGTGATACGGTATATCTAGCGTAGTATGAATCACAATCCAGTGGTCAGTCTTCCATGAACACGCTTGTATTAATCAANAATCGGGTTTGAATCGAGGAAAGAAGGTACCATTTGTGGGTGGTTTTGGGGACAACACACAGATCGGAACATCCGAAATAAGGACTGCGAGCCTCATGGCATGCCTCGTGCATTCAGATTCCCTTTCCTGGCAGGATTGGATAGTCCTANAACTCTGGATCTANGGGAATGGCCACCTCTGGCATACTACTCGTCGGCGAATTGGTTCTAGTACTACAGGGATTGTTGTGCCNGATATTTCAGATTGTAGGGCCCACGAATGTGTAGTTGCCGCTCTTCGATAATGATACCTGTCTANATATATGAGCNTCCTGTGCCTCCCGGGGGTATATGCATACAGCCTGTGACTAGTACATCAACGGGCACTTCTTCACTTCATGTTGTTGGANGGAACAGCTTCTCCCACACTTCCCCCGACGAATNNNCACGGGGGAAAGCATTCTCCACGTTTTCGATCGTACCCTACACATTATCGGTGAGCACAGAACAGGTCAGTCTCAGAGGTATAGCTCCAGAACTCACTTCCAGAAGCTCAACGCCTTGAGGGTAANTAACATATGCCTCAGTCTTGAATTTCTTCAGCGTCTCGACGATCTTCTGCGNATTGTATCCATATTCCACCTCTAACTGGTCCACAAGCGCCTGTCCAGCAACCGCCAGTTGCATGCACAGCCCAATAATGTACACCTCGGCTCTTCCCCTCTTATGGGTTTTGAGAGCTTTGTTCGCGAAGCGATGAGCGGTGTTCGTTCGCAGGAACCCATGCCGTATAATTGCACCGCTGAGTAGAGCGCCGGTTAGGGTGAGGTTAGCCGGTTCGACCGTCGTTCTGGGCTTTTGATATAACTGCAGCTCAAAGATAATGGTGTCGAGAAGATCCAGAGTGTCGACCGTGAAAATGAAGGTCCAAGGTGCGACATTTCCAGCCCAATCTACTTGAGTTTCTTCAAAAGTGGGAAGAATGGACTTGATGGGAGGCAGAAGAGTGTCGATGATGGATGGATTGGAGTGGATTGTGTCAATGATAGACTGTGCGAGAGCGTTCGCGCTTGCCGACGTTGGGTAGTCCTTGATAACCGCCGTCAACTCGTCAGCCAGGTCGGTCGAGCTCTGCACATCCCTCGAGCTCAAGAGAGATGTGAATCGCTCGAGCAGCTCTGCTCGCTGGTCATCCCATTCTTCGTCTGTCAAGACAATCATGAGTAGATGGTAGGCTGGGATAGAAGGAGAATCGAATATTGAAGGTTGCGAAAGATGAGCGACCTCGCTTAAGTACTTACTAGATAGCAAGCGCCGAGCGCCCCGATTGGTTCTGATGGTGTCCACAGCCAAGTCATCATCCCCACCGCCCCCGAGCGCTAGGGCGGTGCTCTTCCTCGAGGACGACGCCCAAGCGCAGATGCATCGGCGACACGTATAACAGTTCTGGCAAGACAACGTACAAGTAATATGAGATTTGTTACGAGGCAGACAGTACTTATACAATAGATTACAACAGAAGGTTGAGAATAGTGCAGAGCGAAAGAGAACGTCAAATCATCATAAATCGTCGCAGAAGCATGCAAATGAAACATCCATACTGTAGCATAGTCNTACGGCTCTCCATCACGTACAGCCTTTCTAGTGTCACAAGAACGGCGGCGGTTTAGCTTGAAGCATAATCGGCACTCCTGGCAGCCACAACGCCCACCCCGACCCCAACGCAGAAACCGACACNCACCAAGCCGCTCACTGCAGCCCACTTCGCCTTCTCATCCAAAATATCCGCATCTTTGCTACGCGTCCTTTCCNGGACTTGCAGCTGCCCGTCTGCCGTGACGCGGATTGGTTGCTTCTCNGAGAGCTCATCCGCACCCTCGAGNCTATTGGGGATTGACGGAAGTGAAGGGCGGAAGACGATAGTGTACGGCAACCATACGACCTTCTTGACCATCTCCAATACTCGAGTCTTGAGGGGGCCAAGCATAGACGCCGTAAAGAACAGCAGCGAAGGGAGGTGTAGTGGGTCGATTGCATGCGAATGCGTAAGGGACATGATCCCAGCCGACGAGTGGTCTTCATCCTCATCNTCTTCATATCCTGCCTTCTCATCGAACACTTCCCCTAACTCTTCCTGGTACCCAAAAGAGGGTGAGCACCGCTCTGGACGAGTCGCTTGTTCCTTCATAGNGAGTGACCGCGATGATGTGCTGGACTGTCTCTCGAGTGTAGCNTCGTCCTNAGCAACCTTGACCCCAACAGCTACGTCCCGCGATAACTCTCCCATCCACTCCCTTTCCCACTTCTCCTTATCCCACCCTCTCCACCCCAGTCCCTTCCTCTCACCTCTCCGCCTTCCACTGACACTACGCCTGATCCGGTCAGGCACATGCCCTGCAAGCGGACGCGAAACCGCGTACAACCCTTTCAACCTCTCTCCATCTTAAGAANCTGCCTGCGGCCTCCATTCTCAGCGTCNCAAGAGTCTCAGGAGAGTGGAACAACCCATGCTTCAATGCTACTTCATCTTTGGGTCGGAATGAGGAGAGGACAAGTGTTCTGTNTGAAGTGCGGGGATAGGCATCCAAGTGCGTTCGATTGTCTGNTTGGAGTTGAGTGCCNTACGCAGGGACGGAGGGATGAGGCGAGCTGGGGGAACGGANGACGANAAACTCGANGATGATGATATGGGGATAGGATGTTGAGGAGGTGTTGGCGCGAGAGAGGGCTGAGGATGGTAGAAACTATCACCGGGGATGTGTGGTCCCAGAGAGTCGATTATGTGCCGGTCAAGTGGTGTCAGCGCTGAAGTAAGAAAAGATCAGAACGGGTCNTAAAGAAGCGGAAAGACAACNTACATGATGGCAAGAGGATGATAAGGGCTGTAAATAGAGGTGTNGAAGCAGANCCAACGAGGTTTGCCAATACCGAGGANGGTTGTGAATCCGGNTGAAGCACGTCAGAAACNGCCTTGAACGGCGCNTGGATGATATTCTTGAGGTTCTCCACCAACGCGCTCGCCTAATTCCAGANGATNATNGTTAGTATTGTNACAGGCAGAATANAAAANGCGACTCACATCNNTCAGAGCATCATANCCCGGCAGCTCGCATACTTCCACATTNCGGGCGGGCTCGTANTTCTCCAGACCNTGCGCNTCNGCATGCTCNACCCAATCCGTACTGGCCCTCAGAANCTTNGCGCCAGCCTTCCCAAGCAACACCATCTCTTCCTCNTCNTCNTTCTCTTCCCCATCNCTGACGGGATCATCCCATTCTCCGACTTCCACAACGTCATTGTTTCCCTCCAAAAGCAGACTCGCAACGAAACCTCTCCCACCTCCAACCTTTGCACCTTGTCGTGNGAGNACTAGGAGCCTGACCTCGCCTAGTGTCTGCCCGTAGGGTGTTGGGCTCTTCAGTGCGGGAGGGAGTGACAGGGAGGGNATAATTAGGCCANTNGTTGCACCNGCNGCGTCGCTGTAGTGTCCGTGTTTATGAGGCTTCCATGTGCCCCGTGTTCGGCTGCTTCCANGGCGAGCTCCTGCAAGGAGTTCGAGAGACGATGGGGAGGACTCGAGGGAGGAGAAGGACGATTCGTCCTGGAAAGAAGGCTGNGGTCGNATTGTTCGCCGTCTCTTGTAAGTTGNTGGAGGATCTTGTGGAGAGTTCGGNGCTTCCNCTTTNGGCTTCTGCNTGTGNTCATGGTCGTGTTCAGGTAGATGGNGAGGTGCTATACCGGGACTCGCAGCNGCAGAGCTGAAGAAGAAGCTGCTGCCCACCGAAGGCAGACTNGACACCGAGTCCGCAGGGCTACTTGGTGGACTCGGGAGAGCGCTCGAGTCAGCGCCAGTCAATCGGGGAGAATGTGGGATAGAGGGAAATGAATATGATGTCCCAAGCNTACTCCCTTCCATATTCGAAGGCATGAGGAACGGAGGCGGGGGTGGGGTNGAATNNTGNTGCNGCTCAGAAACATTCGCAGTAGGTGTAACGCCCTCGGCGTCCCTACGGCTTGCTTGGATCCTCTGCAGCTCCTCCACAACNTACTCTGGCATGCCACGTACGGTCGCTGCACTNTCGCTCACCCTTCCCGCANCCCATTCCTCCTCTTGCGGGGGATCGTCGCTGCTTGTGCTGCGCACTGTTGGTGGGGGAGACGGCGTCCGGTCAGACCCTTCGTCAAGATCCATATCGGCGATAGCAGNATTTGAATCCATGTAGCCTTCCTGCTCCTCGTGTTAGCAGGTTGCGTGTATCCTCGTGGCCGTGAAGGGGAAGTGAAGAGAGGTAAGGGTAGGTAAGGAAGATCCAGTCTATTCACTGGTCCCTTTTCGTCAAGGTTCAAGATCCGTGGAGCAATTCGNCCCCAGNCTTTTGGCCTGCGTCTCCTTGAGAGTCTAGATGAAGGTAAGNAAAGAAAAGAGGGCTTGCAGCACCTGCCCCGCACAATCTCTCTTGTGGGTTCTCCCGTCAAGAAGTGATACAGCACTGCAGCCGTGATACACGTGTCGGATAGGGGCTTATTCTTATCTTATCTGATTNCGGCCATGGTACATACGATAATCCGAAAGGCCGATAACAACCGTCGAAGTCTGGATCGGGTCTGGAGGTACGGAAAGAAAACAAATTGGCGTTCAGAGGAATGCATATCTACAANACAACATAGAGCATAAGGCATAGGGCATATCTTCTCAGACATATTGTCGGTGCAAATCAGCAAGNTCAGCTTGAATTCTGCGCGGCAGGAGCATTATNATTTCCTTCAGAACCGTTTACTATCAGCCTGAACTTCAGGAATTGCCCTGAGTCAGATTCTTCTTTCTTCACGTTGGGACCCACAATCCTGTTGCCCTTCGGTCGTTTGANATCGGNAGACCCTCTCTTGATCCTAAACCCTTCGGAAAGCGACCTGTGGGTGTACCACGGATCCTCATACAACGCTCTCGCATAGTTCAACCAACACGCCTCTTCCACTCTGCCTAGCCTTGCAAACTGATCCAAGAGTTCACGAGCACGAGGTTCCTGGAGTTGAACGAGCCACTTTCTGTACGGTCCTCCGGTAGANAGCGAAGGACGCGCCTCATCGAAGATTTTGGCAAAGAGGGTCACGCGATCCTTGTTCAAGAGTTTCTTCTTATTCTCGGCTTCGAACCGCTCAAGTCCGGCTTTGATGTCGCAGGCGTAGAACTCCCATGGCCATTCAGGAATATACTCCTTTGTCTTCTTGCTCGGAATCGCTTTGATGGTGGTTGAGAGAGCGGAGTAGTCNATTGCCTTTGTGCCCTGGAGAGTTTCGTCGCACCCGTTGTTGCCCGCCAGGCTTGGAGTATCCGGAAGCATACACGGAGAGTNCTCTCTTTTCACAACTTGGGGAGTACGGCGTCCTTCTGTAGCACCCATGCTCGAACAAGTGTCGTCGGATTCGGATTCGGATTCGCTCTCTTCATCCGCAACCTCCGAAGGTTCTGTCGGAGGGCGCTGAATGATTCTCGCCCGGCCTTGCTCTGCAGTGAGTACCGCACGAGTATAATCGGCGACAGAAGGAGGTGGAACTTGAGCATGAGGTGTACGAATGGGACCAAAGGACGGCTCCTTTTGCGGAGTGCTTGGGGGCTGCTCAACTACAGTGGGCTCGCTCCACGCCGCTGAGTCTCGCCTCGGGAAGGTGTTCGGAGGGGGCACGTGTGGGGAGTCTTTCATCCGTCCTTGAGATGAGGCAGCTACTGCATGCGTCCAGTCAGCAACATATGCCGACGGGTTTCGGACCTGGGTAGGAGCAGGACGGGGTTGACCAGAAGATGGTTTCTGGGGAACGACTGGTTCATGCCAGCCACGATGGTCTCCAGGGTAAGGACTTGAAAGCTGTTCAGCCTCTTTGTAATTAGGGTCGCCCAAGATCACCGAGTTGTGTCTCCTGAGTGGCTTCGCAGAACGTCCTTGGACTGGGGCTGGTGTTGGACGCGAGTAGTCAGCGACAGAGGGAGGAGGAAGGGTACGATGAGTGCGAACTGGGCCGTAGGATGGCGCTGCATAGGGTAGGAGCCCCGGAAAGCGCTGAATACGCCAATCCCGGTTGACGACATGGGGAGGTGGAGGATTCGGAGAGTGCGTAGGCTCCTCGGGGTTCCCCAGATGAGTTGTCGNGGAAGGTGGATGTGGAAGCTTCCTACGGGCGAAAGGCGGCAGCTTGTGCAATTCAGAGGTCTCCTCGTCCAAGAACTCCTTAGCCATGTCGGTAGTGTACCCCCGAGTGGTAGTCCGAGGAGCGATGACGCTAAATTGAACTTGAAGCTCGAACGGAACGCCTTTGAGGGGGCCATCGGGTAGAGAGACTGTGATACGAGCAATCCTAGCCTCCGAAAGATTCAGAATTTGCTCTGGGACGTGCAGTTGATACATAGTCGGTGTGCTGCTGTTGGGATACAAAGCGTCAGTAGAAAGGGGGCGCGGGAAGAGTGCCAACAGGGCCCGGTTTTTATATGAGCCCCATCCCCGAGCCAAAGTACAAAGCGCTTTCAGCCGAATGTGTGCTTCGCACTGGGTCAAAGCCACTAAGCGGTCCTTTCAGCCGCTTCAGCCCCACCAGGGCACGAGGTGAAAAGGCACGAGAAGGGCTTGTGGTGAAGGAAAACAATTGAGTGCCCCGATATGGGAGTGATAATGCAGCATTTCATCGATGTGAAATGAAGAAGCCCGGGTACCCGATGGGTGGCAACACAAGCGGTGCTGACCAGGTGATAGTGTGTGGCAAAAGGGTGGTGGTGGCTTTGACCAGCGCTCGTCGCCACGCTGGTCCCAACCCGGAGCCAATAGTCGGTGATTAGATGCGCCGGTCCGCATACACAGCTTCAACCATGACCACGACGTTCGAACTCAACGCTACAAGCACCCACAGTTCAGGATATAGAGAAAGGTGTAACAGAGCCTAGTAGCTAAGACAGTCACCGGCGTTCTAATTTGGAAGAAGAAGAAGATTTTTAGCGTTACCAGGAGTTTACCAGTGGCCTCAGTGCAGTATACAAAGAACAACCCAGCTCTTGTCCCCAGAGCGATAGTTCTGGCCTCCTCAGCCACTGGCAACGAAGTAGGGGAAGACACACTGTCAAATTCAGCCACCACGACACTCACAGCTTCTTCGAGAGGCTTGGACACACATTCACAGCAGCCAATTATCCAGAAGTTGCGAATTCTTCACCGGAAGACATCGAAGACGTCTGCCACCGAGTGCCCACGGAAGTCTCCATGCCACCTGCTGTAGAGTCAGCTCGCTGAGTTGTGCTCCGGTAGCTTCTCACCACCTCCGCAGCTGAGGCACCCAAACAACAAGGTCATCGCCGGCTGTGCGGCTCCTCCATTGCCCTCGTGCTTGTACTGGTGACCTCTGCGTTCCACGAGGCAAGCGCATTCGAAGTCCTTGTTCCTCGAGTTTCTCCCTTGCTGAGTCACTCAGTTCGGGGTCTAATGCTCAAGAATTGTGGTTATTGGGTGCGGTTTCTCTCGGTAATGACCCTGACGCCCGTACCACTCCACGACGGTTCGATAACAACAGCGGGCTGATAATGACCAATCTCTGAGCGACGATGCTAAAATCGATCTTACTCTGCTTCCTTGCATCTTTCAACCTTGCGCACGCTCAGTCCCAAGTGACCCTCCACGGGACAATACTCTTTGGACGATCCTTGTCCTCACAAGTCGAGTTCTTTGGAGGTAAGTGCGCACCGGAGACGTCTGTGCCCTCTCCACAGTACCAGTGCTAACACTTGCCACAGGTATCCCATATGCTGAGCCGCCTCTCGGGAACCTGCGCTTTCGCCCTCCCGTTCTCAAGACACGCATTGCCGCACCGTCATTCAACGCGACCTCCCATGGGAAGGGGTGTCTACAATACGTATGTATCATCGGTAGCTCTACGCCTCATTGTGTGCGTCGCTAAAATGCGCGCTTGAAAGGCTGTGGAGGACTTGACGACTATGTCTGAGGATTGTTTGACGGTCAGTATCTGGAAACCCACAGGAGCATCGTCTGGGAGCAAGCTTCCGATTGTGAGTGCCAGAGTTCTCCTACGATCATCACTGATATGGACCCTTGCAGTTGTTCTGGACGTGAGTACCACTGTTGTAGGCAGAGCACTCCACCCCATCTATCCTTATTGTATCAGGTATGGAGGTGGGTTTTCCAGAGGTTCCTCAAGCAAGGAAGACGGCACAGGCCTTGTAACCCGTAGCGTTGAGCGGGTACGCCTCCTCGACCCTCGCTTCTCCTGATAATTCCTCACAAGTGGCAGGGCACTCCTATCATATACGTCAGCTTCAACCATCGGATGGGTCCCTTGGGCTTCCCCCAAGGCCAAGAAGGTGGGTATCAGTCACTGCCTCCCTACACGACTCGAAGTGTAACGTCAGTATAGCCGACGATCGACGAGCGTTGAACCTGGGGATACAGGACCAGACCGCTGCCTTGCAGTGGGTGCAAGCCAATGTCCACTTCTTCGGAGGTGATCCAAGCAAGGTAAGCGCTTGAATCTTCGCCTACCGACCACCGTCTTGGACACCTTTGTTACTCTAGGTGACTGCCTTCGGCTCGAGTTCCGGTTCGATTATGCTCGGCATACAAGCCCTCAACCCTCTATTTAGCCGACTGGTAAGAGGAATCGTACGTCTAGCCGCCCTCCCCAACGTTCCGTACATATAAGCTGACAGTTCACCCCGTGGTAGATCTTCCAATCTGGACAGGCAAACAGTCTGGCATCATACACCGCAGCAGAGCACGAACCTCTGTGGCAAAACTTCGTCGGTAGTGTTCCATCTTGCGCCAACACCACTTCCTCCGAACACTCCCTACCTTGCCTCAGGAATTCTAGCACGGAAGAAATCACTCGGGTCGCGCTGAAGTTGGGGCGCAACTGGACGCCTGCAATCGACAGGGGTGAGGGAAGCGTGTTTTCTGAGTATGCGTCTCGCGTTTATAGGGAAGGGAGGTTTGCGAGGGTGCCGTTTATAGCTGGAACGAATTTGGACGAAGGTTTGCTGAGGGTTATCCTTATGGGATGATGGCTTTTTCAATATGTTGTAGGAACACATATGGCGAGTCAAGAAGGCTTGACAGATGAAGAGCTCAAAGTCACGATCCTCGACCAGAATGGACCTGCTCCCCATGGCTTAGAACTGGACCTCGATCGGGTCGTCGATAGGATCATGCAGATAAATCCCGATGACCCCAAGCTTGGCTCACCCTACGGAACTGGGGACGAACTCTTCGGCTTGCCATCTTCGTTCAAGCGGCAAGCATCTCAAAGTACGTCAAGTCCCCTCTTCCTCCGCCAATGCGATGTTGCAGCGATGGTGGTCAAGCTGACTTATGACACTTACAGTAGGTGACATGATCTTCACTGCCCCCCGCCGATACTGGTCACAATCGGCAGCCCTTTTCGGTGTCAAGTCGTATGCGTACCATTTCACACACCCAGATCCGCAAGGCGTGCCCAAGTTTGGTGGTAAGCATTTGTCGAACAGCCTTGACGAGTGACGCCCCGTTGCTGAAAGACGGACGCGTGCAGTTACACATGGAGAACAAAACGCCTACATTCACGGTAGGGTACCAGATCAAGAGCGAGGGTTAAGTACGGTGATGATGGACTACTGGATCTCGTTCGTTGTTTCGCTCGACCCGAATGATGGGAAGGGTCTAACGCGTGTGTCCCGCATTTCCTTCCTCCGTCCAGGTGTCTTCGCATTGACCTGTATCAATGCTTCGCTTTTCAACACAGGTCCACTTTGGCCCGAATATACAAAGGAGAACAACGTAAGTCACTTCGCAAATTGGCTGCAAAATGGTTTGTAGGAGTGACTGATTGCGGTGAATACCAAGGCACTGTTACAACTCGAGGGAGGGAATACAATGGTTGTCGAGGATGCGTTTAGGGGGCAGCAGAATGCGTTTCTTGTGAGGAATACTGAGGTTCTGAGGCGCTAGGTGAATGTACGAAGTTGCAACCTGAAGCCTCACTTCGCGGATTCAAGAAGGCGAGGGGTGTGGACTACGGGGGATGGAAAAGGGTGGGTTCTTGGGGGAGTTGAGATCGCAACTAGGGTGAACTTGAATCGAATGCGTTACTATGCTGCAGGTCCAGTATTAGAAGGCTCCGACCGTTATCAGGACGAACGGGCTTCAAGGCTACTCCCCGCTAAGTCAAAGGAAATACTGCTGCCCCGGGCACCTTCCAGCGTTGTCCTTCCCGACTTTCCCCTTTGCGTGGTATAGATGTTGTCACTTTGGCCATCTCAGGTGGAGGTTGAAAATCTCGACCGCAAGGGAAGATGAAATAACAATCCCGGTTCATATTTTCACCGCCATCCACCCATTGCTGGGTCAGGGTCCATCTGGTCAGTCGGTTTCGGAGTAACAGCCATCTACCTGGAACAGCCCATCCGTGTTTTCGACATATGTTGAGGATGGAGCTTCTCCAATGACTGCAAACGGGGTGGCACCGATACCAATGACACTAAAGAGTCCGGCGGTCAGTCGGGATGTTCTTTATGCACATCATCTACTGACACTCACATGGACATGAACTTCCCAGAAAAACCCGGACAGCAATTCTGAGGTCATTGACCATTTGCCATTCGATATGGCGCTGTGGTTCATTGTTTTGCGATGGTCGCAACGCGATAGAAACAGGTGGATCCACCAATCCGCGTCGCACGATAGAAGATCGATATCGTTTGAGTGGGGCGTCCACAGAAAGGGAAGATTATAGGAACGGTATCCTTCCACAAAGAAGCGCCCCCTTGGCCTTGGTGGAACAAAGTTTGTCAGAACAGAACTATGGATGAGGTTCTCGAGGAAGGCATCCTGGTCTGGGAGGGAAGGGGAACCCGACAGCCCTTTATCTGATGGTGGGAAGTAGAATGAGTGATAAGCCAACTGGAAGGTCTATGTGTAAAGCGTACCTTTCAGAATTTGAATCAAGCGGGTGCTGACGAGCTGTATCAAGCTGTCGTATTCGACGTAGAGGGACCTGGGAGGTGCCAGAGTTACGAAGTCAATCAGGGATTTGTGGTAGAAACCGTAAGGGGAGGTCCGGTCGTCAAGAGGCGGGATCGACATTAAGGAGGTGAGATTCGAAAGGATAAATCCTGCTTCTCCGGGGGAGGTCTCCAAGAAGTTTCTGTAAAACCACGCTGACGCTATTCCCCCCCAAGATCCCCTATGAATGATATGAAGCCATTTTACAACGAGTCTAGGGTTGGGGCTGGAGTTCAAAATGCTTGTATAGAGAGCATGCAGAGTCGCAAGAGGGTTTTCTCCCTTTGCTGCAGTGGTTTGCAAATTCAGGACCTTATCCAATTGAATCTGTGGAGGGTTTGCAGCTTCTGAGACGTATCGAATAACAGTTGCAGCATAAATGAACTGTCCAGAAGCTTTGTCGACCAGACGTTGGATGTCATCGTCCTGGGGCCATGTCGAAGGGATATCATAGAACCGTCGAATCTCAGCGAATTTTGACCTAAGAAATAATTCGATATCGGCATTGGGGTTGTGCTTCTCATCAAGGAAGACCTCTCTTGTAAGGTCCTTGACAGTACCAGCGAATAGTCTTCTCCGGTCGACTGACGATGAGGATACGGAAGGGGAATGTAGTGTCTTTAGCAGCGCGCATGAGAGTGGAGAGAATTTGCGTGTGTGCTTCATCCTTCAGCCTCTGTCCCTCGGACGGCCGTAGTACCCCCTGCTGGTCAGGTTCCACTTCGTCGAGGCCGTCGATGACGATGACTTTTGGCCAATGTGCTACGTCCGCACCCCGGGCTATGGCCTCTTGCAGAGGTCGAATAACCAATTGCTCCAACTGGTCTTCAAGACAAAGCTGAAAAACAACAGGGTTCCTTTCGATGGCGCTGAGGATATGATCGCTCACGTCCCGTAGGCCGTCGTGCAGTAGGAGTTGATAGGCGATGGTCGAGAACAACCGCCTCTTCGAACACCTTTCCCTCGACCCGGAAAAGGAGGAGAAAAAGAAGCTGGCGGCGATCAGGCCTTGCTCCTTGCAGAGATCTGCAATAGAGCCAGCGATCGCCGTCTTCCCAGTGCCAGCCGGGCCTGACATCCAGCACACCTTCTTTGGTTCGTCGTCTTTCTCCCCGCCCGTAATCCAGCTGATTATTTCCCGCTGGACAGCAACCCTGGTTTCTGCGTGACACTTGGGCGCATCGCAACGTTCGTCTGAGTTGTGCATGGCTCCTACAGCAATGTTGTTCACCAAGCCTGCACCCGTGTACGTTGATGGTCAACAAGAACATTTGCAGACGATGAAGAAAATGTTCACTGACACTCCAATCTGTTGTCCTTGGTGGAGCTCTTCTTGACGTCCTTGTCAGCATTGACGATAGTACCATTGAAAACGAAGTTTTGAGCCTGGTGAAAGAACGAGGACATGACGGCCAAGAGTAATCAGTGCTTTACAGCAATTCGGGAAGTAACCAACCTGAGAGCATGTTTGCACAGATGTGGTTATGTGGGTGTAGATACGGCCTTGAAACATGGCATACAATTCACTCGAAGCTGGCAGTGGGACTTTATGAAACCTCATGCTTCATGTGCAGCCCATTTGTCTGGAACATCACGATCTCAGCGTACCTTTCGACATTGCAGTAGAAAAGGTCGCGACGCGACTGACGGATGCGATCTTGCCGCCCTTGTAGCTTGAAGGCCCAGCAGGGATCCCGTGCTGAAGGCATCTGGTTTGACTAACAAGTAGGGAGTTTGTAAGTTCGTAATCCACAAAAAACAGATTCTGTCGGGCCCCGGTGAATGGGGCACACCCCAAACAGACGCATGATCAAGGAATACGGCGATTGTCGGAGACGCCTTTTCGAAGGAGAGGAATTAGCATCTTGTGAGGAACGGAAAGATTCTGAGGCAGTAAGCGGATGGGGGAGGTTGGAACTATAGTCATGCGCTTTACTTTCGAGCGCGGCAGTGTTGGAGAACGGAGGCGGGGCGGTACTGTCCGGAACTCGGACATTTCGAATATGTCTCCAACTTTCTGACCGAGTCTACGTCGAGACTCCAACGATATTCCGGCTGGTGCTTATGACAAAGGGAACACTGCCGCCCCGGGCACCTTCAGCTGACCCTGTCCCGCTGCGAGACTTTTCGCTTTCCGCCGCAACGGCGCCGTGTCTCCCTTACACAACGGTGGAGGACTGAAGTCCCAGCCACAAGGAAAGATCGTGAGACACGACTCTCCCATAGAGTCTGCGACCCGGGACCCATCCCACCGGATGAACCGATTGCGTAGCAACATCAATCTCCCCGGGACACTCCAACCATGGCTTTGGCACACCTTGAGGATAGCGCTTCTCCAGTGCTTGCACACTGGAAGGCACAGATACCAGCGGCACTGAAGAAGATCAGACCCAACGTTCCAGCACCGACTGCACCGATTGGCTGAAGATACATACCTGAACATGAACTTCCCAAAACAGCCCAGCAAGTATCTCTGAGGCGCCCACCCAAGGATTGGGGTTCGTAGCAGAGGACGGGGTAGAAGCGCGAATGGACCCGTAACGCGATATAAGCCGTTGAATCCACCACTCCACATCGCAATTTAGAACATCGATTTCAGAGTTAGGTAGACTCGTCCAGCGCGAATACTGCTTGAGGTCGTTCCGAAGCGAGGCCAACCCGCCCGGGCCGGCGTGGTGGTGCTGTAGTATCTTCCAATTCGTGGTACGAATTGTTGAAGGACGTAACTTGCGAAGAGATTGTCAGTGAAGGCCTCCCGCTCTGCTTCACTGAGTGGGACTGCTGGCCCCTTCCCTGGAGGTGACACAAGTTTAGGTCGTCAGCAAACACACTAACAGTTATGACAGAAGTGCGAATGCTTACCCTTCAGAATTTGGATCAAGCGAATACTAACCAACTCCGGTATACTGTCCTCCCCAAACCATCGCGAGGCATACAGAGGGTGCTCAGGAGGTACGCTTTCCAGGAAGTCTATTAGGGTCTTGTGATAGAAGCGGAACGATGAGACTTTGTCAACAGCAGGCGGAATGGAGATCAAGGAGGTCAGATTCGACAAGAGATACCCTGCTTCTCCCGGTGATGATTCAAGAAACTGCTTCCAGAATAGCGCGGGGAGTCCAAGGCCTGCCTTGTCCATTATCCGAATCCATTTGACAGCAAGTTGAGGATTAGGAGAGGAGTTCAGAATACGGGTATAAAGAGCATGCAAAGTCGCAAGAGGCTTTCCTCCCTCCGAGGGGGTGGCTTGCAAATTCAGGACGTGGTCCAGTTGAGTTTGCGGAGGGTTCGCAGCATCCGAGACGTATCGTATGACGGTCGCCGCATAGATGAACTGTCCAGAAGCGTTGTCGACCAGACGTCGGATGACATCGTCCTGAGGCCATGTCGAAGGGATATCATAAGACCTTCGGATCTCAGCAAACTTTGACCTGAGAAATAGCTCGATATCGGCGTCAGGATTATACTTCTCGTCGAGGAAGACTTCTCTTGTGAGACTCTTGGCACTTTCGCTGGCAAACAAGTGGCGAATAGCTTTCTCGGGTCGGCTGACGACGATGATACGAAAAGGGAATGCAGCGTCTCGAGCAGCGCGCATGAGAGTAGCGAGGATCTCGCTGTAAGTTTCGTCCTTCAATCTCTGTACCTCGGACGGTCGCGAAGTCTCTTGCTGATCAGGCTCCACTTCGTCCAGGCCGTCGATAAGGATGACTTTCGGCCAACGTGCGACGTCCGCGCCCTGCGCCATGGCGTCTCTCAGAGGTGCGATAATTAGCTCCTCTAACTGGTCTCCCAGGCCAAGCCGGAAAACGACAGGATTCCTCTTGACAGCGTTGAGGATATGAAACCCCACGCCCTGCAGGCCGTCGTGCAGAAGGAGCTGATAGGCGATAGTCGAGATTAACCGCCTCTTCGAGCACCTCTCCCTCGAGCCCGAAAACGAGGAAAAGAAGAAGCTCGCAGCCAACAAGTCCATCTCCTTGCACAACTCTGCGATCGAGCCAGCTATCGCCGTCTTCCCAGTCCCAGCCGGGCCCGACATCCACAACACCCTCTTCGGTTCGTCGTCCTTCTCCCCGTCCTTGATCCAGCTGAAGATCTCCTGTTGAACAGCAACTCTGGTCTCCGCATGGCACTTGGGCGCGTCGCAGCGCTCTTCCGAGTTGTGCATTGCGCCGACAGCGATGTTGTTAACCAGGGCTATACAGAATACCGATGCCGTTATTGCCTGGGGGGAGGGTTGATTCTAGCGAGGATGGCTACTACTGACACTCCAAGACATGGTCCCTGGTTGAACCATTGTGGGTATAACTGCCGGTATTGACGATAGTACCGTTGAAAACGAAGTTATGAGCATGCTGGAAGTACGAGGGCATGGCGGTCGGGATGAACTTGTGCTTCACTGGCACAGCATGACACTCGGAAGTAATCGACGTCGGTTTGTGTACGTGTGGAAGTTGGGCGCGAGTCGCGCGACACACAAAATCGCGAAAGGAGACTCTCTGGAATCTGGACAGGAAAATTTGCGGTTTTCCATGTCTACAAAGGCGTTCCCAAAGCCTGATAAGAGAGAGATAGTTCAAAGATACAAAAAGTTCGCTGGAAGCAGGATTTGAACCTACGCGGTGAAACACCAAGTGATGATGAGCATGAAATTCAAATCACTCGCCTTAACGACTCGGCCATTCCAGCTGGTGTGAGCGAGCCGCCGCTAGCTTGTGTGAGGTCACTGAGTGGTGTTGAGGAGGAGGAAGAGAGTGGAGGTTTTGGGAGGAGAAAAGGAGACAATGGGAAGCAGCGATAAGGGAAAATGGCAGGGCGGCACCCAAAGAAGGCACGCCCCGGGAAGGTACACGAAGCCTATATATATAGATCTTTCAGTTCTCAGCCATTCAACCCTTGTTCACTGTAGGTAGGAAGACCAAGCAATGAGCCAGTGCCAGAATCTCAGCGCTGCATGCCTGTACGATCGAGTCCGCACCATCGCACGCCAGCTAAGTAGCTCATTGAATTTATCAACCTCTCTGCGTGGGCTGGCGTCAATGGTCTTGACAACTTCAGCATCCCTCCACTTCCTTCTGAATCAGCCTCGCTCTCAACGTTCAACATCAGCGTGAACTTGGTTCAAAGAGAAATTAGTCTTATTAGATTTGGACAAGAGGACATACTGAGGTTTGTTACTGTGAGCAAGCCGGTGATAGTGGAATGAGTTCCTCCACCATTCCCTTCCCTAAGGTAGCCATGATAACTGAGAATGAGGTCGTCGAGGGTGACTCGTATCTTCTGGATATGCGGGCAACGGTGCGGTCGTCGTCCATATCGTCCTTTCGCCATAGCTTTCTTGAATCCTTCGGGCAGCCAGCTGCCAAGGACTTCGGCTCCTGGAGCATAGGTCTCACCCCATCCTCCCAAGGTATTCACAAACCGAGTAACAAGTGGGGCAAGCAGAGCGCATCTGTCGAGGTCGCCACCGCGTCGTTCGTTCCTACAGGCTGTCTTCTTCCTGTTCCTCGTCCGTGGTATCTCTAGGGTTGATGCCTACGTGCCACGCCATATAGAGTCTTTCGGAGGCCGTAATATAGAGAAAAAATCGAAAGCCAAGCAGGGAGGAAAAGGAGGAGGAAGAAAGGCAGGCAGCCAGATGGCAGACCTCCAAGTCGGAGCAGACAGCCATGTGATGCATGACGCGTGACGCGACGCTTGCGCGACAGGCTCTTTTACAGGGGTGTTCTTATCCTCCATCATCATCGTCCCGTTTTTGCCCTCTACTTGGCTTCACCCCGCTTCCGCTCGGCCTAGTAACATCAGCGAAGTAACCGCAGCGAAACGCCTTTCATCGTTCCCCAGGCGGAAGCGGTTACTTCACATCAAGAATCATAGCGCGCACTAGCGTCGAGCGAGTGACTACTTTATAAAGAGTTCGTCGTTTCACTCGGATCTCCGCTGGTACGTCGTAAGGCCATTCCCCGTAGATATAATGACCGATTAACAGTCGCCGCTACTTTAGAAGTTCGGGCCAATTCAGATACCAACTTCACCGCAAACGGTTATCTGGAAATCAGGAAGACCGCGACCAGAATAGATCGAATCTACTCCTCCCTCTCATCTACCTACGTTCCCCCTGCTATGGCGCAACTGAACCAGGAGAGGCAGCAACTGATTGACGCCCAAATATGCCAGCTTGAACAAGAACTATTGGAACTGAAGCGCGAGAGGAACGAGTTATCTCCCATCTCAACCATACCCTCGAGATCCTCTGCCAGATATTCCTCCAGGCTACGACTGTTCCCCGGAATCTCACACAGCAACGTGCTTCCAGAGAAGTTCAGGGCCGATGGATATATCGGAACGCTGTGCCATGTATCGCACTCTTGGAGATCGACTGCGCCTTGCATGCCCCCAACTATGGCGGAAATAGACGTTGGAAAGGCGAGTAACCCT
>JANDKE010000305.1:0-28426 GCA_027627275.1 Coprinellus aureogranulatus
GGATTCATTGTCGCCGTAGGCGACAACAGTGCTTGGAAAAATAGGTCCCAGGGCCGCCGAACGCGACGCTGGGGCTCAGGAGCGGCAGCCCCCTCTTACCCGCCGTTGGCGGGTAGGAGCAGGGCTTACCTGATTTGGGTATGCCCGATCCAAGCAAGATCCAAGCCTGATCGGGCAGGACTACGAGGGACCCGCCGCGTCCCAGCGACTACGCATTGAAGGGGTTAGATATGAGGCAGGAATTGTATCGACAAGGTAAGTTTCTTATATCCGTCTGCAGGCATTAAAAACCGATTTATCAATCAGCGACGTTACGCTGCACACTTTAAGCGCCCGAGCACTCAGAACGTCAATACTGCTCGTCGACGTCCCTTTTTCGGTCCATCGTAGTGAGAAGATATGTTCTAGTTATTGCTTTACGCAAAATACAACTTGTTTTAGTAAAGGCGGGCTACTGCTTCCTTCAGGACGAACACGCCAACACGATTTGGCAGGGTCAAAAGCCGACGGATGTCACGGATCGAGTGCTGGAGGACCCAAGAATCAAGCAAACATGGCGCAAGGCGAAGGCTATCAAGAGATCTCGATATTAGACGATTTCACTGACCTTGAAGAATGGCTGGGAACCTCGCGTCCATGATTAACCGTAAAGTAATGGTAAAATTAGGGCTTGTTCTTCTCCTTCGTGCGCAAACACAAGTGATAAAAGTTACTTTTTCGATCTGACCAAGGGAACACAAATGCTTGAACAAAAAAGGGCTCCAGCGGGAATTGAACCCGCGACCTCCTCGACATTAATTGAGCTCGAGACCCAAACGAGGAATCATGCTACTAGACCATAGAGCCATGGTGGGAGGAGCGAAAAAACAAAGGTTGTTACCAACCCACATGATGAGAGGGTTTAGAAAGCCCAAAATTCTCTATGTGTGAGGAACCAGAAAGAGCCGCCATATGCTGGTATTTAACTCAAGTAGCACCATAGGTATTCGTCTTAATCCTGCCTACTGCAATCGATTTGAGCTCACCGCCTATGCGCTCGAGCTCGTGCCTCGCAGACCTTTCAATTCGCCCCTTCCATACACGCTAAAGCGTTTGGAGAAAAACTACCAAATAATTAAAACCTGTGGCCCGTTCTTTATTTGGGTTTGAAAGCCCAAACGAGGAATCATGCTACTAGACCATAAGGCCGGTGATAACCATCCATTTTTTGTTGTATATCATGCAAAGGCAGGCGTGCACAATTGGCCCACTACCGCTCGCTCCAGGTTCACCACACACACATAGATTCACCGTCCTTCCAGCACCGAATGCAATCCGCGATCTGCCGATCTCGCACTTTTGGCTGGGTGGGAACAGGACAAAGCTCTGACCGTGCTCGAAAGCGAGCTATCGGAAATATCGAACTGGGTCACATCCCTTCGCGCGATCCTGGTGCAACAAGAGCATCTGCTCGAACGCAGGCGTATGCTAAAGCAGGCGCATTCCCCGGAGTGGAACATATCCACCGAATTGGACACCTACATAGTCCACATTGCCCAGCGATCCCAATGCGTTTGAACTGCTCTTGCGAAGAAGTGTTGGATCAGGTGTGGAGATTGAGTGCCAACCATGCCAATGGTGCTGGTGTCTGGGCATCGCTAAACTCATTGGAGATTCTCTCCGTTGGAACCAAGTCGGAACCGAGAGCTATTTCGACTGGCCGCGATATCAGATTTCCGGGAAGATATTTCCAATCCTCTAGAGCATTGTTCTAAGTGGGGCGGGCAGCCGCGAGATGACATTTGAGTGGGGAGGCATACCCTGCGAGCAATTCACGTCTATTACGCTCAAAGGGTTGACGATCTAATTGAGGAATATTTCAGGCCCTATTCGGCTGTCGCAACTTGCAACGACTCACAATTGAAACAACGAAGGAGATGGACCATGTTTTCGGTTCTGCATGGGAAGACAAGGCACTCCACACCTACCATTCCCTTAGAACGCTCTGCGTCAAGGCGGATATGCCATGCCAAATGGGCCTGACATTCCTCAACCACCTCATGTTACCATCTCTCTGGCCCTTTACTGTCCAAATATTAACACTTGCAGTATACAGAATCTTACCACCGAACTCAGGCCTCCTCACCTTGACCCACCTCGTCGAACGCTCGGCGGCACCCCTCCTCACAGTGGAGATCAAGTTTGGGGGGGATGTTTATAATCCCCTCGAGGACTTATACTTCGTTGAATTCCTATCAGCTACCCCGCAGCTCCGCGCGCTTACTTACGCTGCCCCAGCTTTGTCCTGCGATCTCCTCTCAGACGAGCGCATGCAAAACCTGGAAGCTATCCAGAGTTTGTACCTCACGAGCCTCCATCCAACCTCGATAGGGCGAAATCTAACGTCTCGAATTGGTGTCAAGAGTTGTTAACTAAGCGTGGAGAGGTATGGGTGAAGAATATGGATGTGATGTTGGTTCTAGAAGACAGGGTCACTCGGAACGTTCCTATGGTATCGCTAATTTAATTCAGTTGTTGTCCATGCGCTCGTTACCGTACCAAGTAACTAGTCATCCGAGAACCTAAACCAGCTTTCGTCTCGATACGGATACCGATCCAAGACCAGCCCATTCCTACTGATTTTCCTCTCCCTCAGCCCGTCCATCCGCCAGCCCCACTCGATCCGTGCATCCTCACGGAAGGTAACCTCGGCTTGGCTCAACCACGAAACGGTCGACGAGTCCGAGGTAATGTTGGCACCACGACGCGCGGCGATGAGCTCTACCCACGATCCTGCACACTCATACGCCGCGTGCTGCTCAACTGGACCCATGAACGCCGTGATTGATTCCAGCTTGGGGCAGAGACACATTTCGAGGATTGAGCCGGTACTGTCGAACTTCGGTGTGAGCTTTTCAAGGATTGCGACGTTGAGGGTGGCGGATTCGGGGTGCCAATACCGGGATTCTTGACCATCTTCGTTCTGGTAGAACATGGAAGGCACGACGGTCAAAGACCTGACGTTGGCGAGTCCGGTTAGGCAGTACTGAAGAGCAGATTGAGTCAGGCTGCCATAGTCGAACGACACATCCACCAGGTGGGTGCCGTAAGTTTTGATCCATTCTACCAGGGCACTTTCGAATTCGCTTTCTGGTCCGTTCGGGCCTGGCCGTCTCCAGTCGTACATTGTTGATAATCGTCGCAAGGAGGGCAAAAGAAGACAGTTGGCCAGAGCTTTCGGGGGAGGGGTTCCCCAAATCTCCAGGCACTGCAGGTGCTCCAAGGAGAATACATCGGGTGTTGCGCTAGTATGGAGGGGGTCCGACAGGCCAGGTCCCGGATTCAAGCGAAGGGCGCATCGCACAAGGTTGGGACACTTGCGCAGAACGGCTAATGCCTGCTGGGTCGTCAACGTTGGCGCCCGACCCTGCGCATGCCAACGATGGTACTTGACATCCCAAGTCGGACCCATCGAGAGCTCTGTCAACGTATTCCAGTCCAATCGCATGTCGCACATTTGTTGTCCGGGAATGTCGATGTCCAGAGAATAGAGAAGCGGGAGATCATGGGCCCCTTCCGCAATGATTCGTTGAGTCGCTGCCACTCCTGTCCCACCGGTATGTACCTTGATCCTGCGGACGTGGTTGTAACTGTGAAGGAGGTAAAGGGAAAAAGCGAGCCAGGGGAGAGGTTTTGCCAAAGAACTGAAGGTCGAGCTGAACATCTTCCCATCGCGCTTTCAAAAGAACGTCGACGAGCGCATTGACTGGTTTAGAAAATTCGACATTGTCTTTCCAGATGTGCCGATCCGCAGCAGAGAACGAGATTGTCATCGGTTGGGCGCCCGCCCGGTGAATAAAGGCAGACGCCATGTCCACCGACGAGGCCATAGATGTTCGGAATCTAGCCTTGACTTCCTGTTCGCGTACATAGCCAGGTAGGCCTGAATTGAAAGGAGGTAAGGAGTCGATTGGCATGGTGCTCCAAAGCGATGGAAGGTTTAGGGAGAGTTCACGCCACTGGCGGCAAACATGGCTGAGAATAACGGCTGGATGAGCTGCGTTCTTCCTCGTCGTCGACTTCGTCCAAACTCGAGGGACGACTCTGACGAAGATCTCTGAGAGGACGTCAACCGGGAGAGCCCTTACAGGGCAGAGCAGAGCGAAATGGCGATCCCTGAATTCTCTATGAAGGGCGCGTTTTGAAAGTATCTGCCTTTGGCGTTCGTAGAGCTTGGACACCGCTTCTTCTATATCCTGGTACTCCACATCCAAGTCGCGAATGATGGCGTCTTGTTCACGGAGAATTTGCCTGATAACTGGGGTCTCTTGGCAGGAAGGAATATAGTTCGATTTCAGATGCTCTGAGAAAGGCGATTCGAGAGTCATGCTGCCTGAAAAGTGTAAGATTGAGCGTGACGTTCAGAGGGGTTATCTTACCGTCCACGGTAATCACAGGACGCTTGTTGACTTCTGCATCAGATATCGAGCCTTTGGGGTTGCCTCGAGGGTACGTCTTAAACATGGGAGTTCGTGAGCGGAAGTGGGGGAGGACAAAAGACGCCTTGGCGGTTTTCGTCCAAAGCTGTCACGGGCGCGTGCCAATGTGACGACGTCATGTGATGGTCACGGTCGCGTCGCGTCACGTCTAATGGCAGAACGGAATTTGAAGAATTGGATGAACGACATGAAATGCGAAGGTGTTACTACTTATTCACGACAGCAATTAATCAAGTTCAGCATTTATACAAGGATTTCCGGTGAGCAGAGCATGATCACAACATTCAGCAATGCCAGGTCGACTGGCCACGTTCGAAAGTCAGTTTGGATGTGGTGGCAAGCCGAACTAGGTGCTCACATCTCGCGGGGAGGGAGTCGTTACTTCCTGGTACTGTGGCAGACCAAGGCATGTTGCGACGTCGACGATTCGATACCCGGCTTCCTTTAGTTGCGGAAGGATGGCTGGTAACACTTGACGCCTTCGCAAGGTGTTAGTACCTCAAGCGCAACGCTATGGAACCGATACTCACGCCGTCGTTCCTATACATAGAGCCCTGTGTCAGGAAAGGTATAAGGCAGGCGATCATCGGGGGTGCGTACCGTATGTTTCATGGTTCAGCAACAGCATCGTACTTGGGTGTTCGCCGATCTTCTGCTCGTAGCTCCTGATCGACTCTTCGGGTGTTGCTCCCATCGAGTCTTCTGAGCTGCGACGGGATGTTAGTAAATGAAGATCTGGTAGGAAGACTGACGTACTCGAAGTCCCACATCACTACAGCTTGCCCTCGCATGTAAGCCGCATCAAGAACGTAGCTGTTGTATGACCCGTACGCTAGGGTGACACTATCAGTAAATGAAAGTATTCTTGAAAGGTCATCAGAAAGCGACTCACGCGGTCGCATGAACGCTGGGGTGACTCCTACGATCTTCATCAGAGCCTCTGTCGAAAGGGGAGAAGGGTAAGCCATCCATCTGTGAAATTCATATCCCTCTGACACCCACTTTCTAGACGATACATCTCTTGATGAACTGGAGTAGAGGAGATCGCTTGTCAAACTGTGAACGGCGGTTAAGCGATATAGATCAGACTAACTATGTCTGGAGTCCATCGACGCAAGGTCGCCGTGACTCCAAGTGTGCGAGGCGACGTGCATCCCGTTCTTGTAGACGTACTTGACCCTCTGCGAAGAGGCGTAGTCGTAGACGCAGTCGTCTTGAAAAGGAAACATGAGATGGGCACGGAGGTCTGGAAACTCGGCGGTAACGCACAGTTGTTCCCGTCTGCAAATTGAATGCGAGGATTAGGTTTTAGCGTTCTGAGATTGAGACGATCAACGCTCACTGAAGAAGAACGTTGCAGTCGCATCGTACGACTTCAATAGGTCGACGATCTCTTTCCTGCAGGCGGAATTCAACGGAATGCTCTCTAAACTTGACGCTCTACTGACGTGTATTCGTATGGGCCATCGTCCTAGGGTTGCGATTAATCAGTACCACTGGACGAAGATCAGAACGTCCCACTCACGAAGGTCATCGCAACGGTACCCGGGACCGTACACTGAGTGATAACCTGACCCGCTTGCCGCCGTTGGGCGGCTGGCACCCATGTCGAAGGGACAGCGTTCACTTGGAAAGCGATGCTTAACAGCGTTGACAGAATGAACAGGCTTCCAGAAACCATGGCCTGGAAGCGAAATGAGGCGCCGTCAGTAATGCGGACAAGGGGTAAGGCAGAAGAAGCTTTTCGAACAGCTGTCACGCAAAGGCTGCCGATCGAAGGGTTGGGGTTGGGGTCAGAAGCGGGGAAGTCGTATTCGTGGATAGAGAACAGTTCTTCACAGGCGATACCCTGTGCCGTACCTGCTCTTAGTATTGGAGTATAGGGATAAGATCTGCTTTCCGGCATCATGCAGGGGATGAACGAAGGATCCGCTTCTTGGATGGTGAAGAGATGTCTATGGATGTTGCGTCCCTCGCAACAAGGCTTCTGACTAATCAAAGGTTAAGTGCATGCACACATCAGCACAGTTTTGACTTCCACATACATTTCCGGTATGTCCAGAGTTGTCATGAGAGAGGAGTACGTAAAAGACTGGAGCTTGGCCTCGAGCTTCAACACTTTCAAAAGGGCGGTGGTGAATATCCCCGACCCATCCTGTTCATAGGCGCGTTGACCACGCTCGCATGCCGCCAGTAAAACATGGGATTCATGGAGCTTGCTGCCAAAACCTGGCTCTTGACTGGTGACTGGCAAGCCACCTCCGTCTGTCCCTGCAGGAAGAGGATGCACTCCCTCACGACTACAATCCAATATGAAGATCTATGAGGCCACCTCAGAATTGGAAATGCACATGGGACTAAGCAGCACTTACTATATTGTTCCCTCGACACTTAGATAACTTATCCAGCAAATCACACACCGTTTTATCGGCGATACCCTCCACAAGCCCAAGCACCCCATTCGTTAGCGAAGGCATGTGCATATCGCTTGGGCACAAAAACTCCACGTTGCCCGCCCCCGCCGCATGTCCACAAAAGAAGACTACCATGCATGGTCCCAGTCCGTGATCATGTCCCTTGTCGCCTGGCTTGTAGTACCCGGCCGATTTCTTCTCAAGCTCTTGAAATCCATCGAGTATCCCCTGTCTTGTAGCTTGTTCGTCTCTCAGATTGATTATGTTCTGTGAGGGGACACCGAGCGTATTTCGGAGGAATTCGTCCATATTGTCTGCGTCGATGCATGCCGACCTCAAGTTGCAGATGTCAGGCTTTGCATACTTGTTGATTCCTATGAGCAAGGCGTATGTCTCGGTGGGCTGGTGTTAACAGAAGAGCATACAAATTCAAGCATGTTGAGATGGATTATACGTCGTCAGTGAAGAATGAGGACATACGTTCACCGCATACTGGCTGGGACAACTATCCACTTGGGACTTGCGTGGTTGGGCTTTCCTATTAGCACTGCGCTGTCGAAGAATATAAAGGTGAGCCTGTGCGAACATGGCCCCGATGCCCGAGGTGCGTACCGTCGAGTCCTCTGCAAGTGCTGGGATATTTTCTTTGCGTGGTTCGAGCTCACCGTCGTTCATGCCTGTGGCGCCATCGCAAAGAAATTGGCCGCTAATGCCAGGGTTTGCTTTGACATTCTCCGAGCTCTGGGACAATGGTACCGGACTAGGGTTGGTATCATCGGTGGCAACCGGCGTCGACATGTACAATGGATCTTCCGCAGCCTGGCCGTCTGCCAGTGGGTCCCCAGGCCCACGCTGTTCTAAGGACAGTACCGCAACCCCTAACGTGATCCTCAGCCATGGTGAAGGAGAGTGGCGACATAGACTTCACACACCGTGCTCAATAGAGACAAGAAGAGAGGAGCGCCCTGTAAAATTATATGACTGAGATGAGCATCACTATTTACTCATCATCCGCAAAGAAGGTATGTACCTTCACTGTCCAATGAATCTGGGTTCCCTGCCAAGAGGTATCTCCAGTCATCATCATGGCATAGGGCAAAGTCCAAGCCAGACTGCGGGTAACGGATGTCAGAAGGCCACAGTTACGTTCGTGACTCATAAGCCACTCCCCTCTCACCTTTTTCAACAGGAACTCGTTGATAATGTCAGACGGGTGGCAAGACTACAGGGCAAGATCAATATGGCTGTGTGTGACTGTTCATCGATGGTAGCGCTGACCTGATGGTGAGATTCGCTGGGAAAGGGGGTAATCGAGACATTATCTTGGAAGGCCTCGGATTCACTGATCGCCCCGCTCATGCTGGTATCGTTTGCTCTTCTTGAGCCCTTGCTTGAGCCCCCACCATTGGCCCCACCTCCACTACTGCCAGTTCGACCGCCACGATCATCCCGTTTCGGCTGTTTGTATTCAAACTGTCCACGCCCTTTCAACTCGTGTCGTTCGGTTAGGGCTGCTTGCTTCCGCCGTGCTTGGCTTCGGAAAGACTTTGCAAAGTCTAACTTGAAGCCCCGAAGGAAAAGGCATTGGTCTTGCGAGCCACCTTCACTCTTGCCGACATATGAGTCAAAGGTTCCCGGTGATCGCCAGTCGTAGGCAGGATCGTCAGGGCTGCCGACACCTACGCTCCCAGGTAGTTTCACAAGTCTAGGAAAGCGGTGCATGGCAGGGTCCCGGAAAGGGGGGGCCTCCCGAAAGGCGGCGAGACCCCAGTTTTCGCTTTTGATGCACCCAGTGATGATGTAGAGGGACTCATCTTCGCCTATTGTGCGAAGGTCATTTGCATACTTGTAAATGAGTCCCGCGTGCTGAGAAATAACTTCACGGAGGGCCATCTTGTCAGAGCCGTCAAGTTCCTCGAGCTTTCCGGTCGAGGTCATGGCAAGCACTGCGCCTTGTTGGTGTGATGGTAAATGGTGGAATTCAAAGTGTGAAATCGTCCTGGATCACTGTCAGTTTACATCGAAGTCCACAATGAGTGCTCACTTGTCGTCGGACTCGTAGATTGTCTCGTACCACGCTCCTGCAACCAGTGCTTTGCCTTTCGCTAGCTCGTTGGTCCTTATAAACGGGACAGGTCGTGGTGGAGCGTTATATGGGGCTTTGGCTGATCGGCCGGCCTCGCTTTCCTGTAAAGACGTTTCATCATCCCAGACGTTGAAAATCTTCACGAAGCCACCTTCAACGCTCAAGACGCCAACATCACCAGGAACGACCCCTTCTCCGCTTGTGAGCGGTTTGCGAGGCTCAGGCTTCCAACACGGGAACCCTTTACCAGCGTGGAGCATACTGTAGACGTACACCTCTCCAAGGGTTCGCTTATCAGCCGGGGCCTCAGCAGCGTCTTCCACTGTTGACTGAAAAGCAACTGTCAAAAGCTCGCCTGCAACAAAACCCGTAGAATACACACCAAGGTAAAGTCGCGCTGTCCGTCGGAGTCTCTCGGGTGGATCCTGAAGGTTTGCAGGAGTCGATGGAAGATAGAAGTTGGTAATTCAAGATGTCGCCGTCCGCCTAAATCGATATCCAGACGCTGAGAGTTGGCGTCACGATCCCAATGAGAGCGACTAGAGGGCGAATTTTGGACATTGTTCGTGTAGCTATACGTCGTGTTGTACATGTCTCCGCGAACCATACGAGCGTCGACAGCGCCGATAGCGAAGTCTCGAGATCCCCCGCATACGTCCAGCGCGGGGACGAGACCCTCTCTTGAGATTGGTTCAGACATATCGCTGCAATGCGACGGGGCCCCAGGTTCAGGATAGTGGCTGGTGGGAGCCCGGAGAATATGGTGACGACAGTTGACAAGAGGGAGACGAAGATACACTGGCGCAGTTTAAGCGCCTGCCAGTGTGTACTGTCGTGCGGTCATATGAGGGGCAGAACACGTGGGTTGCTTAGATAGGGTTTTGTCGTTCCTTGGGCAATCCGCAAATACCTTGACGCAGCGCAGCGTATGTAGACCGAAATTGCCCGCCATGTCGTAAAGAAGGTGGTAGGAGGCGTCACCCTCGGTGTCGCTCGCCAATTACTGCCAAAGTGTGCACACCATGGCCAACTTCAGTGACCTGCAAATCGGGATCTTGTCTTTACATCAGGTTTTGGGTGGTCGCCAGTGCTCCCCCATTTCGAATAGTGCAAGAGTAAAAAGGAGGAGGTGCAATGGGTGTTGTTGAAGGAGATCGGTCGAAGGGTTGTGCGAGTTTCGAGTTGCCCAGTAGTGGTCGTGTGGGGCCCAGCAGAGTGCGGGGTGGGAACCTTTTGAAATTTGCCGCGGAACCGGGGAATGCCGAGCAGGGCCAAGCACGCGCTGCTCTCTCACCATAATACTCACCTTGACCCTCATTCTATCTATCGGATCTACTTCTGTCATTATGGCGCGTCTACTATGGACGACACTATTCCGTGTCTATTCCGCACTCGCCACCATACCCTCTGTCACGGTAGCAACTTCGAAGGTGGAGGTTTGACTGCGCTTCATATTGAACCCCACTCAAGAACGCCTCCAAAGGCCTGCGATCAGCCAAGGGCGTGTATTGCATCGCCATCCACGCCATACCCATTACCCATATCGCTTATATGGAATAAGCTCTCGCCCCACTGCCTTGAGGCGTCTATACACCAGGAACAGACCACGCTTTAGGCAGGTGCGGCAACGGGCATGACGCCCGCATTCGGTCGTCAAGCCCCGTGTTCAATCCTATATAACCTCGGTCCCTGCGATTGGTGCAGAACTTCACTTTTGCTCCGTTCTCAACACTCCCTGCCATCGATAATCGGCCTGATCCCTCACACATGTCTCTTCCCATCCATCGGAGTATCCTGGAGCTTGTTGTATTGACCCTATCACTATCTGGCTGCTACGCGTCAGTTTTGCAGTTTCAGCACATAGTCAAGCCGGGTCCAAGGCGCAGACAGTTAGGAGGGCTCTCAATATCGGATGTGCTTGGTACAAGTGGCCCTGGAAAGGGAGATAACTCGATCCAGAATCATGAGGATATTCGGGTGCGTCTATCGTAATCAGTTTCTCAAATGGAGTTTTGTGACGAGCCCTTGGATAGTACTCAACGAATATCACACTCGGCGGTAAAGGTGCAGTAACAGCGTAGCCATTGCTTCATTGTGGACGTACAGCTGATTAGTTCGCAGAATATGTCGTGGCGCTAGACACAGGTAGCACGGATATGTGGTAGGTATTACTCTTCTTGCCGATGATCAAGCCTTACTCTAACGCCTGCTTTGTAGGGTCCACCCAATTGGACGGGAAGCTGTTGGAGATTTCAACGATACGGGCATGGACCTCGGGCTCTACTACGGGGATGGCAGCTATGGCGTGCAAGGCACGATAGCAACCGCGGCATTTCATATGGGCTCGTTCAACATTTCACAACAAGGTGTGTAACGGATGCATACTGCGTATTCTATAGGTCCTCATGCGAGCATCCGATTGCAGCCTTCTTGCACGTGCAAATCGTTAGTATTCGTCGTACTAGTAGTCTAACGCACCAAGGGAACTGAAACCAGCGTGCGACAGGGAAACGTTGGTGCTCTCTACGAGCTGGGTCTGGACGGCGTCCTTGGACTCGGCCATAACGTGTTATCTGCCTCTCCACTTGCTGCTGCCGTCAGGGCTATGCACGGGCCTAATGCCACATGGGGCGCCCACTTCTCAAAAACATCTTCGCCCAAGATCCCAGCAGACCGAACTTCATTGCTATCGACCTCGCACGTACCGAAGACCTGGAAGACACCGCCGGCGGCTCTTTCGCTATAGGAGAGTATGATGAAAAGTGGGCTAGCGTAGCCGAAGCGCCAAAGTTGGAATTGTCTCCGAAAGGCACTGATAGGTGGACGACAATTCTTCAAGGCATCTACGTTGATGGTACAGCGGTGAACTTGACGGGTGGGACTGGGGGTGCGCCAGGTGGTGGGATCCCACTCTGCTTGATACAGGCGCCCCGACAGGTATCTTGCCGGAGAAGATCAGAGATAGGATTTACGGGAGCATACCCGGGGCACTATCGTTTGTGCAGGGCAGAGTCAGGTATTGGCTGGTGCCTTGTAACGCGACTGCGGTGGTGGAGTTTGAGTTCGGGTGTGTGTCCCTATATCGAGGCTTCTATGTTGCCGTTCTCATTGCCTCCCGCGTCGTTTCAGTGGTCAGCGATTCCCGATGCATCCATTGGACTTGAGCGGGGTGACAGGGTACACTTCTAAAGGTGGGAAGGAGTATACGGCTTGCGTTGGCACGATCTCAGGTATCAACGATGTCGGAGCAGATGAATTCGGAGCAATTTTGGGCGACGAGTTCCTGAGGAACGTGTACAGCGTGTAAGCAAGCCTTCCTTCAAACGCATCATATCTCATCTTTCTGACGAAACTCAGATATGACTTCGGAGATTCACGGACCGACGGGACGACAGGCGAGCCATACATGCAACTCCTGTCTCAAACCAATTCTACGCTAGCTGCGTCGCAAGTTGCAGAGTATCGGAATCGCACTATGGCAGACCTCCCCCCAGAAATATCGCCTGCTGATCTTCTCGAACTTATGAAAGACGAAGACCCGACGATCTCAACACCGGACCCTGACCTCCTAGATTGTGGCTCAGCATGCGAGCCTACGCCAAACCGTCGATCACTCTCGAACACCCTAGAGGAGCGTGATGGATCTAGTGAGCAGGTTGCGTCAGATAGCGCAAAACGCGACCCCCTCATGGTTGCACTCCTCGTTCTGAACCTGGCTGCCGGGATCGCGGTGCTGGCCTTCGCGATTTTGAACTTTGTGCGCAATGGGCGTCTGATACGGCGGCCAACAAGAGCAGGACCTCATTATGTTTCTGTCAGTGCGGCGGCGAGGGCGACGAATCCGGATTCAGGCAGCATGTATGCAGGGAGCACTCAGGGTGGTCCGTTCAGGGGTCATTATGAAGAACTCGATGGACATTCCAGAAGTCCATCTGTTACGAGCAACCTTGTGGTGTAGGGCAGGCGGCCTTCCTCCACCTTCATTCACCGCCTACTATCCACATCACCACGTTCCCTGATATAATATTAATATTTGAGTTCGCGATCTTCTTCATAGGGTCCAGGATGCGTTCTGTGGTGCTTGCTTCCTGTTATGTCCCGGCCGCCAATAGGGAGTCCTATTTGAGTCTTGTGCGGGCAGTGTGCATCGATGCAGGGGTAGGACAGTGGGCATGAAGGCGGTGCCTCGCAATGATCACCGACGACCATTCGCCACTGTCAAGCCCCTGTACCTTTGTTTCATCACCTTTCCTGTGAGTGAAATGCGTGCGTTCTTTGTCTGACCTGTGCTGACCTCCTGTCGGCCGCGAGGGACTCTGCTCACCGGAAGGTCCGCGTGCACGACTTTTCGAGATGATATCCTTTCCAATCAAGGAGGCGTCAATGCGGGCGGCGTTGCGTCCCTGCCTCGACATCCGGTACTGCCGGCATGTAACCAGCGGGCAAACAACGAGCTGTGCTCCGTAACCTTTTACCAGGTTATATATTAGCGTAGGTTGTGTCACATATTACTTCCATCTCTTTTCTCCGCCCTTTTCTCCTCTCATCCCTCATAAGGCACCCCAGTGCCGGCGCTCAACTGACTCGTCATGCGTCCGATTTCTCTTGCTGTGGCATCTTCTGGGACGCTCATCTCTCTATTCGTTGGTCACGTCCAAGCCCTCAATCTGCAGTTCAGTCGGAGGGCAGNTGGGCGCACATAATCACATCCCGAGCCCTACTCCTCTGGGTGCTGGTTTTCATAATCTTCTGGGCGCATCGGAAGGATCGCACTCGCTCGCAGCTGGAGATGGAGATGGAAAGGACTCGACATCTTTGGGGAACATTGGCGATGTCAGGGTAAGATGATTACCTTTTGTTCCAAGTACTGCAAGCCTGATGCTTGATTAAGTATACAACCAACATCACCCTCAACAACAAAGGTGGGTGCGGTGTCATCCTGTGTCGTTCTGAACAACGCATACTCATCAACTCCAAGTAATCCATGTTGCTCTGGACACGGGTAGCACTGACCTATGGTTCGATATTTCTCTTTATCCTACCACCGAGTCTCCGACACTGACGCACACTTCTAATAGGGTCTTACCCCCCGATGACTTCGGTGCCTGGAACGATTCAGGTATCCCTCTCAGCCTCGGCTATGGGGATGGGAGCTATGGCGTTCAGGGTACTATTGGAGTTGCACCTTTTGAATTCGGAGACTACAAGATCGATCGACAAGGCGAGTGTGAATGTGTTGAGTCCAAGGAGGCCAGCTATGCTGACTTCTCACCTTAGCCTTCTTACATGCTGAGACGGTGCGTTTGCGGCTCTAGAGATGGGTTTGGGTGTTCGGACTGAAACGGTTACCTGTAGTCCACTATTGGAAAGATGACGGAACTGGGCATCAACGGTCTTCTAGGGCTCAGCTTCAATGTCGTTCAAGCGTCTCCCATAAACGCTGCAATCAAGGCAGTAGAGGGTGATGGCGCCACTTGGGGTCACTCAGTCCTGCACAATATCTTCGACCAACATCCGGATGAGCCGAACTACCTGGCAATTGACCTCGCTCGGACACACGACTGGGAAGACACAGACGGTGGCTCCTTCGGCATCGGAGAGGTAGAGGAAAAGTATGCCGGCGTTCTGAATGCGCCGAAGCTCCCACAGTACCCCAAAGGCGGTTCGCGCTGGACGGTCCTTTTGGAGGGGATCACGGTCAATGGATCCCCAGTTGAACTACAGTCAACCATCCCCGGTGTGCCTTCAGGGCGGATGCAAGCTCTGTTGGACACTGGTGACCCCGCCGCTCTGATGCCTCCTTTCCTACGAGACGCTATCTACAGCAAGATTCCGGGTGCTGTCTTCTGGGACCAAGAAGATGGAGAGAGGGCTTGGATTGTACCTTGTAACACTACCGCAAATGTAGTATTCACATTTGGGTACGTCGATGTGCTCCCTCCAGTAGGCATTGAACTGAACGTTTTATTCAGTGGAGAAGATTTCCCCATTCACCCTCTTGATCTGACTTCCATTCGTCAAGCCAGCGATGGAAGTGATTCCTACGCCTTCTGCTTGGCATCATTCATTGGCGTAGGGAAGGGCTGGGCTGGCGATGACTACGAAATTTCTCTGGGGGATGCATTTTTGAGGAACGTATACAGCTTGTAAGCCCCCGTTCGCTATCCATACTTCTAGCCGGACTCATCACCGATTCTAGGTACGATTTCGGCGACGCGCAAACTGGGGAGCCGTATGTCCAGCTTTTGGCTCAGACAGACCCTGGCAAAGCTTCTGCTCAAGTGCCTGTCATCCGAGCGGAGACGATGAAGGACTACCCTCCCGAACTCGATACGAAGGATTTCCTCGCGTTGCTAGAGTCATCTTCCGGCAGCGCGTCTTCAAGCGGCCATGCGAAGTCTGCTGAGAAGCCTAGCATCCCCGAGCCTACTAGCACCTCCAGCCCCGGCGACAGTGAGGCTGCGAGTGACAAACCGTCGGTAGTTGCGGCATCTACGGGACCGTACGGCCCTGTTATCATTGCCCTTCTCTCTGCGAATCTTATTGTCACGCTTGTCGTTGCGGTGTTCGCGGTGCTGAACTACATCAGACGCGGGCGATCTTCTGCTCCTACCTACATCGCTAACAGTGGCCCTACATACGTCCCTGTGCGTACCAATGACGGCTACATGAAAGCTTAGTTGCGATTTCCTCGCTCGTTCGTACCTGGGCGAATGCGGGGCAATCTCTGACACGATGATATCACATATTCACGACATTGATTCTGGACATTTTGCATTTTCTAACGGACAATCTTCCTATGAGCCTGTGTCATGTACGTAGCACGTCAAACTCTAGCTTGCGTGGAAATGGTCATACATAGTCACGACTGAACCCGAAGCACTGCTTTTGAAGTAAAGCCCATCTCCGTCTCAGGCGTATCTCAGCGCCTGATAGTACCTTGTATCGGCGATTAGGTGCGGCCAAGACCACGGAACTCGTTATGCTTCTCAGTATGTATCTCACAGCTACGGATGTTGTGGACGGGCGCTTATCAGCTCCTGTGAGTACGGTACCTATCCTGATAGAAGCCATTCCCCATCTTCTACTTTGCCCGTTATCTTTCGACGTCGTGGATCACTAGCCAGTGCACTCACCCTAGCTTATTGTTGAAAAATGAAGCTCATAAACGCAAAACGAACGTGCATTATCGTCAATTGAATTCGAATACAAATCCTCGAAGTTGCACTAGCTCGGTGATGTTTAGCGCGTGGGACATCTGATGCGGAAGCGAACAGCGGCCAAGCGGGCATATCGCGTCTTTCCCCAGAACCTCCACCTCGACCTCGACAATTCGCCTCCACCGCGAGTTAGGCAGCGGGAATCTTGGAACGCACCCCGAAGTTCCATTAGCATGCCTCACAGCCACCATTCGCATTCCGGGCAGTTCTGCAAACACGCTTCTGGTCGTCTGGAAGAAGTCGTTCTGGAGGCAATCCGCCAGGGATTTGAGGTATATGGTCTGACGGAACACGCTCCACGATACAGAGATGAGGATCTTTATCCAGAAGAGGTGCTTTCTCGGCTCGACATCTGGACTTGTTGGCTAACCTGCGAAGGCAGGATTGGATCCTGACGCGTTGATGAAACAATTTGAAGATTTCTTGGAAGAGGCACACCGCCTGAAGGCGCACTATGCACCTCAGATCACCTTTCTTGTCGGCCTTGAGACAGAGTACATATCTGAGAAAGATCTCGACGGGCTGGACGCTCTGCTTGAGAGATTCGGCGACCGCGTGGAATATATCGTTGGATCCATTCATCATGTTCAGACGGTCCCAATCGACTTCGATATTCCGACATATGACAAGGCGCTTAGTCTCTTCGCTTCAGACGGATCGGCTCCAGACCCACACTGCCGCCTCTTCCTCGAATACTTTGATGCTCAATACACCCTTCTCCAGCGCTTCAAGCCAGAAATCATCGGACACTT
This sequence comes from Coprinellus aureogranulatus, assembly GCA_027627275.1. Classification (NCBI taxonomy): domain Eukaryota; kingdom Fungi; phylum Basidiomycota; class Agaricomycetes; order Agaricales; family Psathyrellaceae; genus Coprinellus; species Coprinellus aureogranulatus. The sequence continues at coordinate 16,951 of JANDKE010000305.1, forward strand.
CGATCTCTGTCGACTTTTCGCTCCACACTACGTATTCTCGGAGTATCCTGCGGTCTGGGAGAAGGTGATCAGAAACATACGTTATGCTGTGGAATACGGCGCACTATTCGAAGTGAACGCCGCTGCTTTTCGAAAGAAATGGAATACTGCATACCCCGGAGAGGAAGTTCTAAAGGTAAGCGCCTCTGTTCCGAATAACGCGCCACCTATCGACATCATCATCACTTTTGGCAGGCTATTCTCAATGAGGGTGGCCGCCTTGCCTTATCAGACGATAGCCACGGTCCCCATGCTGTTGGTTTAAATTACAACTGCATGGTAGATTACCTCAAGTCAATGGGGGTCTCAGAAATCTGGCATTTGCAGCAATCTCAAACGCTGAACCGAGGAAGGAGGGAGACACAGCCAGTTAGATTAGCTGGAGATTGGGCCGAACACCCTTTTTGGAAGACGCACACATGATTACCGTGCCAGTGTCTGAGCAACTAGTGAGCGTTTGTTGCGTTCTCCCTCTTCTACCGCTAACCAATTCTGGTCCTCTCTCTTTATCTATTCAGGTAGTCTCCCTTTCTGTTGGCATATCCTGTCATCATGATTCGCTTCAATTAACACAAAGGACGTCAATCCTTTTCGCCTCCTCGTCAACCGCTCCTTGCTGCTTTTTCTCAATTGGTAAGGATCCCACTTACTTTCGCCTCCGACTCAATTCTACCGGTACAATCGGAAGGGCACAGGAGCCTAGACTCGAGGACCTACTAACGATGGGTCATGACGACGATTCCATGCGAATATCCCCCAATATTGAATGAAAATCCAAGTATACAGAGCATGTGGGCGTAAATTCTTTCGGTTCGCTGGACGTCAAATCCAAAAAGTCTGTGCAGTCCAAGCTAACGGACTTCCATATTCGCCTTCTGGACAAAATTCTCCACGTTCGACTGACATTAGAGCCGGACCGCCATGCATCGTGAGTCAACTACATTGAACAACTAACTGGACGGCCTCCCGTCGTGGTGTGTATATAAGTCCTGCTTCGTTTTCTATAATCCCCAACCACCGGTTTCAAACGCTCCGCCTCACCCTCTGAGCAAGCTCATACCCGATAATGTGCCACCGAAACCTCGACTGCGTTCTGTACTCTTGCGGGCACTCCAATCCTCAAAGCGAGTCTACGGTCAGCCTCACTTCGCTTCCACTCCTCCAACCACGTTTTGTGGCTGATCTCCCGCGTTTGTACAGGTGGATTGTGGATCGACAAAGTGTCGATACAGTGCTAGCCATGACTCGGACTGTAAGGCCTGTACGGAGACGTGTAATCAGTGGTGAGTAGCGAGATACTACGTCTCTTCGAATGGTGATAACGACCTTCCTTTCCAAGGCTGAAACCAGCTGAGAAGAATATCTCGAGCAATTCGACATCATTGTGCTACACCTGCAAGAAGAGGAAAGGGAAACTATGATCATGAACTGAACGTCCAACCATCATGAAACCGACGCAACGCACACTCGCCTTGTAAACATCCTGTAGTCTACCTTCCTGTATAATGCCCACAAATGGCACCTTGTATAACACGCAGCGTCGAATCGCAAGTGCTACTGAATCTCTAACGCCGTACTTCCTGTTGTGGCCGAGGGAGGAGGGAGGGAGGAGCCCAGTCGGCTCAGTAAGCACTCGGCCGTACCTTTTTCTCCCTCTTCGACTCCCTTCCCAAGTGTCAGAATATCTTCCCCCTTTTCACCCCTTTCTCCTTTCTTTGAGCCTCGCCTTGCAGTCTCGTACTCTGTCAGCCTCCTCCTCCCGTATATACATAGCAACTCCCCTTTCTGGCATTTTGCATACCCCATTGTCGGCATCTTGTATCCCCGGGTCCCTTCGTTGGTCTTTGGCTCCGGACGTTCTACCCCTCTTCCACACATTCTTTCCTGTCAATTGTCAATGGTTATTAGGTCTTGTTCTCAGGCTCGCTGACCCTCACTGCCTATGCTCCACCACCTGGCCGACCGCAAGGTGATATATGAACGCGCAAAGGAGGAACGCGAGAAGGATGTGAAGAACCGTAAGGCGGGGAGGGAAAGGGGCATTGTAGTGCTCTTTCTACTAGAGCATCTATGGGAGTACCGTACCTCATCGACCGGACTCCCAGAACGCGAGGCTTGAGCCACCGTTCTCGTAGACCACATCGGTGTCTTCTGCTTGGACGAGGCCAATGTGGGGATGTCCAATGGTTTAAGAACAAAATCAAAAACGGTGAGTGTTGAGGGCATCTTTGCACCTTTACTCTACCAGTTCTCCGATGAGGAATTGGAAACCGCCAGGTCAGGTTCGACAATGCCTGACTCGGCCTGAAGCCTCCCCCAACTTGGATCGGCTCTCAATGACACAAAGATGCACGCAGTCGTCGAGAGAGACAAAGAAACGATCAGGTTTTATGTACAGTGGATAATTAGCAAACCAGAAAGAGCGCACATCGCCAGGACTCAGCGATGTCGATAGCGGGGACGTAAGGTACTGGAAGACAGTCAGGGAATGCATGACAATGGGGCATTACGCTGGTGGGGGTAGGTTCATGAATTGGCTTCGCTGCAGAGTCAAAGGCTGTTAGAGCCGACCCAGAGAAGAAGAAGGGAATGGACTCACAAGCTGCAAGATCGTTGCCCTCTGGTCTGGCGGAAGCGAGTCAATCGTCTCCTGGCTCAGACTCAACACCTGCATGATCATCTATACCCCATAAAAGGATCAGATAGCGAATCCTATGAGTTACTGAAAAAACAAACGTACCCTCTGCTGATCACTACTGATCTCAGCACCCCCTGCACCCATACCCGGAGGCGGGGGGGCAGCAGCAGGCGGGGGAGAGGGGCGGGGGGTTCGACCCTCCGCGGTTGGCGACTTTTTTGAGGTATTTTGTGAAAGGAGGAGTGGAAGGGGGTTGTTGGAGGGGTTATCAGGTTTATTGACAGCACTTGAATACATTCTTACGAGTATAGAGTTATAAAGTGAGGGAACACGAATTGGGAACAAAAACAGTGGATAAGCATGCTCTGTGCGGTACGCGCCACCGTGACTATCAAAGCACTCAACGTCTGAGTGCGCATCCCATAAAAATTGACGCGAATACAAGGCGTAGATAAGATATGAGTACCGTTGACAACCTAATTTAACGCCGATTTACACTTCAGAGACAATAGACAAGCGATGGGGCGTGCACGACACTCACTGGACACCTGAAGCACTAGACGATAGTCCCACTCAATTCTTGGTTGGAAATACGGTTGAAAATACAAACCCGTCAGAAAAAGGTATAGTGCGGTGGGGCTTGAGATCCGTTGATGATGCGGTGGGGGGCAAAGGTGTCCGTGCTTCGGAGTTTCAATGTCAGGTTCGGCAAGCTGGCACGCTGGCAGCTTCAGCGTCTAAGTCAAAGTTCTTACCGCTACCGTCGTGTCGCAGAGCTCATCGTTGCAAGTTTCATGTACCATAGCTGGAACTCTCAGCCTACATCTCAGTCTATCTCCTTCTCTACCATAGAAGGCCACTCTTCGCCCGGCCAAAGGATTCAACGGGCAGCAGCCCAACTCGGATGTGACAGCCTGAGCCCCGGAAGAGGCTCTCATTTCTATTCCCAGCCCGTAAACTACACTCCTTCGGCTAACCCTGTCACTTATCCCTCTGTATCTCTCTCCAATGGCTATATTCCACCCCAATCACAACCTCCATTGAGGCAAATACAAGTCCCACCTCAGCAAGGCCAACAGCCCATCACGACAGGAAGGCCCACCCACGAAACAAGTTATCATATTCGAGGCGTGTCCAATCAAGCCCAGCCGCGAGTCCCTTCCACAGATATACACGTCCAGCCTCCCCCGACGCGCGAAATTCGCGCATCGGTGCCTATCGACGCGTGTCCTCCAATTGACACCACGCGTCAACCTCCTGTCATGGCACCGTCAAGCCCTATGTCACTGCAGTCCCCGCAGTCGCCGACCAGCAAGTGTAGCAACAAAGAGAACATTATTGCAGAGAACAGCAAGGAAGCCACAAAGAAGAAGGGTAAGACGGACAAGAAAACACGAGAAAAGAAGGCAACTGGCAAAGGTCATCAGGGAAATCGGAGGTACGCGATTCTCCCAGTTGGTGCGGAGAATGAATCGCAGGGCCGCGGATTCTGTGCCGGGGCAGGCCGTTGCTGATCAGATCTTACCAGCAGCTAGTCCATGTCTGTCTTGGCGCTCACCCTTCTGCAGGAATTTGTTTTGTGACGACGTCGCACCAGAATCGTAAGGGCAGAGCACACTGGTATAAGCACTGGTGATTCTATGACCGAAACGTCCAATCCTGTCCAGTTTTCGGCGGACTGGGCAGTACGATCTTCCAACTCCCATACCCTGCTCACGTCTACCCTGACGTACACTTCACTGCCACCCTTTCCCTTAATCTTATGCACTGACGAAACGGAGAGCAATTGTAGAGCGGCCTCGACAATGGACTGCCCGTCTTCTCGGAATTCGAAGTTCCGGTTCGAGTTAGCTAGGTGTCCCATAACGGTGCGAGGAGACTAGACACGGAGCAGCGCTTGTACTGCAATGAGCAAAATCGCCAGTCGAGTTCTGTTTCTAGGGAACTGAGGCAGTCTGTCCGTCGTGTTTTCGTATCTCGCGCTCCTGGGACTCCACGACAAAGCAGCGAGCAATCGTCACCCAGTCGTGATCGTGGGGTACGTTGCCTCGAGTTCATCGTCTTTGACTCAGTTCATCCACAAACGCACCCAGTGGTGCAAGAGGACGATAAGCTGCGACCACCCTGTGTTTCAGTATCATCCAGGCATCGACCAGGCGACCCTCAGCAGTGGCCCTCGTCTATATGCTAGTGAAATCCTTCCCTTGTTCAAGTCTCTAGCTAACTCGGACGGCTACCATGAGGCACGACCGGTGTCAGTGAGTTTATTTGAAAGTGCTGGGTAATCCTCACTGGCTATGTGCGAGTCGTCCCCTAGCTCGACGAGGCAATGAAGTTGCACGTCAGGTCCGACGCATGGGGCAGGGGTCGGTAGTCATCCTACGCCGCGGCCTCGACCTGGTGGAAGGGGCGGATGCAACCCACGGCGTATTGCCGAGGCCCGCTATATTCGCTCGTGTACTTACAGGGTTTGGCCCATGCTCAACGGAGACAGATTATAAAATGGGGTGCAGGGAGAAGTACACATTACATACAAAATAGTAGAAGAGGCTAGGGACGACAGTGACTGAGTCTACCTCTCGGGTCAAGCGCCAAGCTGCAAGCTTGAGGTAAAACCGATCCCACCCCGTGAGCATCTGTGGTATGTCGTTTTTCGGGAGTCTCAATAACACTCCCTCGTCAACGTCTAGTTACAGAGGGGCGAGGTGGTGGTAAGCGGCGTGTATGGTCCCGGATGGATGGGTAGGTTTGATTCTGATGGGTTGAAAATTGCTCATGCGGATGTGGAATTCAAGATAATTTCATGACCTTCCCTCGGACCCATTCGCATCCTGGATCCGCATCCCGTAGCTCGTCCTCCGGTTTGAGCTGCTGAGCATCTACGACATGGTAAACAGGCATTGGAAAGGGTACTAAGCATTCACTTGCCGTATCTCTTCGCGCAGATTGAGGACCACAAGGGGCGATGATTCTGCGAGAGCATTGTGGGTCAGATGACGGAGGGTTGAGAGTGCCAGCAATTGAGTGTCAAAGACGGGGACGTAGCGAGTCAGTTATGTTGGGTAGGGAAGCTTCAATGGAGCTGCATCTGCGCATGAGGGATCGCGAGCCTTGATGGGATACGAGAGTGTCTAGAGGGAGGTGGTGAGCGCTGAGAGGATTTGAGAGTGTCCGAGATCTCTCGTAACGGGTCCTGATGCCCATTTCCGCTCTACTGAACGCAGGCGCGTCGAGGCAGAGGGAAGGCGTCGGTTATAATCTGAGAAGAGAAACCGGGTGAGGGGAGGTATCTCTGACCGAGATTTACGCATAATTCAGCACTAGAGAAGTAAGTATTCGGGTCTCTTGTGATTTCGAATAGGACGCTTACCCTTCTTAGCCTCAACGCCTTCCGCCTCATCTCCGCCCACACCGTCCCGAGTCCAATACGCTCCCCTGGACAATCTGCTCCCTAAGATGACCGGGAGGAGGCCGTTCGACCTCATTGCCACTCGCACCAGGGAGTTCGGACCCGAGCCGAGGGCTTCGTCGTGATTGCGTCGCGCTCGCATGGATAAACCTTTCCAAGCGCCTTGGGCTAAAAGCTGACGTCCCGATTGTGAAGTTTGCGAAGTCGGTCGGGGTTGCGTGCACTTGCTAGGAATCAGCACCTCGAAGCAGAACTCGCCGTCGACTTGGCGGTGTAGCCTATCATGAATGATGGAGCGGCTTACGTCGCGAGGGATCTGGAATGCGCTGCGGCAGCCGTTTTGAGACGCAGATGTGTCCTGCAGATAGGATGATGGTCGATAGCAAACGCGAAAGGCGAGTCGAAAGGAAAATGCCGGAGCTGGTTGATTGGCGCTTGGCAGGTGAATGCCCAGACTATGATGGCAATACAGTGGCAGCTCGGAGGGTGTTATTTGCTAGGCATGAAATGGATTTGGGATTTTGAGACAGTACAGGTCGGCGGAAAGAGTAACCCTACTACTGAGTACTAGAAGTAGAAGTACTAGAAACTTGGCACTCATGAAGAGCGAGCCTACGTGCCATACAGATGCGGTTGCATAGGCCACACTCGACGAACTGACGGGAGATATCTACGTTACTGAGACCTCCATTGGGGAAACGAGACAGAAGGTATGCAGCCAGATCTTCTGACCCTCCCTTCCAAAGGATTGATCTTCTTGTCGTCGGACAACGGTGCGCTGCCTGTCGCTCCTTGTAGCAAAGACGAGTGCAGAGAGCACAACGGCTCATGAGATACTCGAATTCGGAGTTGGTGATACCGGGGCTAACGTCGCGTCCCAGAGTGGACAGTATGTAGAAATCTCGTCCCAGGGAGGCGAGTACGTCTGGCGTTGGGTTGACGGTGTACAGTTCTCGGCGAGGAGCATCTGGATGGAAGGTGTCTAGACTGAATTGAAGCGGCACGGCCTTCGGGTGGAACGGGAGTGCTACGCATGCAAATTGAAGGGCCGCAAGGAAGCCTTAGCAGCTTCTTTGCAATACGAGACTGGGGATAGGCTCACCTTCGTCGAGAATCGTGCTTATGCTGCGCTGCTGTTGCACCGATAACCACTCCAGATATTTTGACTGGAACGAAGCCATGGGTTCCCCTGCTCCTAAAATTGAACAGTCACGGTTAGTGTTGGTTCTTCACCACTTGAAAGCTAACACCATCTTACCGCCGTGACCTTCACCACCAACCGCGTCAGTAGACTCGGTATCCTTCAAGGGTAGCACTTCCATGGTGGCGCTCGACCCTTCGCCCGGCACTTAGTCCAGACAGATGTGACAGTGGGGGAGGAAGTGATATCAAGGGCTCGTGCCAGTTGGGTGAACGGAGGGGTACAAATTGAAGTTTCGCCTGATGCTCCCCGAGCTATGAGCAGGGTGAACCTGGACCTTCTTGGCAAATGTGGCCTACTGACTCAGAAGACGACGGCGATTGGGTCTACTCACCTCTGCCAAGAATAGGACAGCGATCAGTGACAAGGAACGGTCCGTCGGGGAAGCTACAGGACTTGAGGCTCACATAAGCATCCCTCGGGCCCTCACGCTTCTGCGGAGACTCCGGAGAGGCCTTGTGTCAAGACCAACGAGATTTATAGGTGCACGGAACGGCGAATAACTGAATGAATGGCTGGTACATATTCAGAATGAATTGAAGTCAATTGGTATCGAAGTAAGTAGCAGGGCACCCATGAAGCGCGATTCTACGAGCAGTACAAATACGGTTGCATAAGCCACAGGAGACAAACTGGCGACGCATGTCCATTGAACTTAGGCCTGTGTTGGGAGTGCGAGAGAGAAGAAAAGCCACCAGGTCCTCCGGTCCCCCTTTGAATGCCCACGACACTCCAGCGGGGCAGCGGTGTGCAGCCTGCCGTTCCTTGTAACAGAAGTGGCCGCATTCAGAGCACCTGCGCATGACGTGCTGGAATTGAGCCTTCGTCACCCCAGGACTGACGTCGCGACCCAGGATGGAGAGAACGAAGGTATCGAGTCCTAGGGCGTGGAATACGTCGGCGCCGGGCTCGATGACGTTAGAATGCTGCTCTGCTTGGGGGCTTTCGGGATGAAAGGTATCCAGCCGCAAGGACCCAATGAAGCTATGATTGAAAGCGACCGCTGGGCACGGTAAGTGGGTTGCGGCCCTCAGAGGGGGTGAGGACTCACCTTCGTCAACGACGGTAATTATCCTTTGTACCTGTTGCATCGATAGTCTGTCTGGGGTCAAGTCGTGACGCGATATTCGTTCAGCTCCCTCCATCGTGTCTTCTTCACCGTGCACACCCCGTCAACGAAACAAGAAGATAGGATGAAAAATTGCAACGCGCACCGTCAGGGTTATTATAAAGGCAGCTAGGCATCGGTTGTTGAGAGTGTCTTGTAACAATGAAACGATCGTGCGCATTCGAGCCCTCGTTCCATTGCTTTTATATTGTTCCTGTCTTCCTTATTTCAGCGCGGCCAAGAACCGGGTGTTCATCTTGAATTTACGCGTGCCAAGGGAAGCGGCGCTGTCGGCCTCCAGAGTCTGCCAAGAGGTGGTATAAGCGCCCGGCCTCCTGCCCCGGGCCCATCTGGTGTGGCTGGTGAACTTTTTGAATGGCTCTTCGGTGCTACAATCGCTTTTCTGGAAATACCGTTTGGGTACTGCCTGCAAAAAATGTGCTGTCTCATAGAAGGCACGACAGGTAGCCTCCTCCAGTGCGGCACTACGTCGTATCGTCGCGTCCTGCTGCAACCCAAATGAACTCGTTGTGTACCAGGCGCGGGACCAGCCTCACGCCGACTTAGTTGACCAAGACTTCGTGTGGGGAAACCTTTGCAACGAAAAGCATTATCCGTGTTGACGACCACACAACTCATTGCTGGCCGAGCTTGATAACTTCAAGCATAGTGCGAACGCTTCGCCGTGGGAGCCTGTTCTAAGCGAGCTGTCTACAAACCAATCGATATTTCGCGAGCGTCGTAGTTGTATACGGCGTCGGGGGTGAACAAGGGATATCGAGGGGGGGTGGATCTACCGGAGAGGTGAGTTTATGCGGCACTTTGACTTCCGAACATCTACTCACCTTTTCCTCTCTCCGTTACTCATCCCCAAACGCTGTCCTATGCACCATAATTCTGTCTTTGCCGCCTTTTCGACTCTGTAGGCTCCGCCTCCTTCACTTGTCCCACTTAAGGTCGCTGTATACGCTGATAAGCCTTCTGATTATGCCTACGATTCGGCAAGGCTTAACTATTCACCTCTTCTAAAACTTACCTCTAACGTATAGGCTCCAAACAGAGTCCGCGCTCCCAAGCGTCGTTCTCCAACCCCGAGCGCGCAGGTTCTTGTTTACAGCCCCTCCCATCGCCTCCAGCCCTGCTCTCCACCCACTCATTTTCACTACCCCCATCCCCTACCCTTTGAACCTTGTCTTTGCCTCCTTTACATCTGCTTTGCCATCGCCTCCGAAGCCTTCAGACCGCAGAGGTGACCTTGGGACTTGACACGCTCGCGAGTAGACATTCAGCGCGCCTAAGACGTCTTGCTGGCACCGTTTCCGATCCCGCCGATGTGAGGGGCGGCTCATATGCACTCTGAGCCGCGGGTACCCTGCCTTTATCTCCTTCGCATCTATCTCTCCCTCCTTTGTCCGTATTCTTCCGCGTTCACCTCGTCCCCCGCCCGATATCCAAACCTACAGGTAAGCCGTTCGGTTATGCATCATAATCAATAGGTTCGAGGGAGACTTACCGTGTTCAAAGTCCTCAGTCCTTTGAATCGACGACTATGCGTTGAACGGGCGGACAGTGGGCGTATGCACCTCTTTTTCACGCTTTTCGGGCGTTCGGGAGGGGAGAGCCCCCGTCAGAGAATGTCGTGCATATCGATGGCGCTCGGCATCGGCGTCGTCGTGTGGTCGAGCACAAGTGTGGTAGGAGGTGGATCGAGAGGTTCGGGGTCCTGTAAGAGGTGTTGATGCATCAGCACAGTACCCATTATCCTGACCAGGATGAGAGGCTCACCATCTCTACCTCGTTTACATCTGTCTCTGCTTCCTTTACATCTCTATCTCTTCCTCCTTATTCCATGTCATCTTGTCCTTTGCTCTTTCCCTCGCATCGAAGATAGCCCTACACGTGAGTGTTTCAGCGACACACGAGATTTGTAAAGTTTCAGAAAGACTTACATGCGCCTCTGTATTCGAAGGCATTATACCCTTGAAGCGACGACTGGGTGCGGAGCAGAGGTCAGCACCTCGTCTTCGCGTTGTTCGGGGATTACGAAGAGCCCAAGCTGTCGTTAGACGGTTGCTGGTGGGCGCTGTGCATGTTGGCGACATTCGGCGTCGTCGTAGCGGCGGAATGCGGGACGGCGGTGCGAGGGGCTGGAAATACTAGTCCTGTGGGAGGGGAAGGTGCCTCTGTTCTCTTTAGCGCAGAACGGCGAAGTTCGCCGTTGCGTTTGCCTAGGCAGCGAGCCGTTGCTATCTTCGCCCTGCCTCCTGTTCTCCCTTCTTCGCCTCATTTAAGCCCCATTTCGAGTCCTACAGGTAAGCAATTTCGCTTAAATACTCGCAATTCCTACTTCAAAGACGGCTTACCTGGCACACTAGGGATTGAGTGTGACGGATCCACCGAGCTGAGGGGATTCGTTACATATGTCAAAAATATGAAGCGAGGCGAGCGTGGAGAGGAGGGATCTCGCTTCATGGGGAAAGGGTGGGCGTCCTCCTGCTTGGGTTGCTTACCGAAGTTGGTGGTAGAAGGTCACCAGCGGGAGCTTCGACTCGATGGATTCGTTACATCAAGAAGGCGACCTTGCGAGCCTAAACCGTGACGTTGTTGTGTCGCTGAGACTGGGAACGCGGAACGCCTATAGATGTTGTGAAGGGAGAAGTCGCTGTAAGCTCTGAAGACCAACGAGCAGCGACTGCTTCGTAATAGATACTGTGTGTGTGTAAGATGAATTATAGGCTACGAAATTTCAGGTGATGGAGCCGCATAATCACGCGATTCGACTCGGACACGTTCCGCGTCTACGGCTGGGCGCTATCGGCGGCGTTGCGTCGTGGCACCCCTACCCTCCCCGTCCAATCTCTTTTCCAACTTCAATTACTAGGGTTTGACTGACGACCTGGATGAGCTTGGGCTGCTGCCCAAGAGTCGTAGCACTGGTGCAGAAGAGAAGAGTATATTATACATTGTCGATGATTGTTTCAGGTAATCAGCTAGTAGATACATCACGTCCTGACAAAACACAAGGGACCAGGACCACAGAATCATACCCGACCATGCGCTGGCCGCGCGGCTGCCGACTCG